>QFEC01003941.1:37865-75073 GCA_003316585.1 Gomphus bonarii | reverse complement strand
GCAGAGGACCCACGTATTGATAGGCTTGTGGGGCTCAAAATCGAAAGATACCTTCTTCTCCTTTCCTTCGTCCGTCAAGATGGTTCCTACGAAAAGAACTAAACCATTAGGAGGTACTCGGTTGTATAGTTTGAGACGTTGCTGTGTGCTAGTAATGGCTGCCAAAACAGACAGCCTGTTGACACGAGATTTAATATTAGAAGCCGTTCCGTACTCCTGTGTAAGCATGGCTGATACACGGGATATTTGATCCTGGGCAGGATTAACATTTGTTTACTATCCAAGATATGGAGCTACATACTTTGGGTGGAATGATGAGGCTGATCATCGAAGTTCCAGCTCTACAGCTATTTTAGAGAAGAAGAACAAGCAGCGTCGTTGGGACTGACCCTCGGGCAGAATCTAAGCTCTTGATCAGCTTCTTGACTTTCCACATCTGAATATTCTGCTCTGCTGCATCCTGACTCATAGCTGTAGAGGTGGCCGTTCGCTGCAGAATAAGGCGTGGGTGTGAAGGAGGAAACCGTTAGCCCTTGACCCACGTGTATAGCAAAATCTTCAAGCTTCAAACTCCGCACCAACTTGAGTCACAACTGATGAAACGGAAGAACGTGTCTGGGGAATCTCAGCATACCAAGCGGGTCAAGTTAGACTCGACCTCTCACAAGAATACTACTCCAAATGAGAGTAATAGACAACGAACTAATGATCATATTGGTGTCGAAAGTACGCAGCAATCGGGATCAACTGGATCCTTACCTAAAGCGCAAAAGCAAGCACAAGGGAAGGCACAAGATAAGCCAAATCTCGTTGCCTTGATGGCGCATGTGAAGCATATACCCCAGCCATCAAAACGCAGAGAAAATATTCGGAAACTGGCCCCACCCCGCCCTTTCCCTTCCGTCCCTACTTCCGTTTCTGCAAGTGGCCCAAAATCTGCGCACAAGGAGGGAAAGAACCTCATTTGTATCACACGTCACACATCTTTGGCCACTTATCTTGGTCGATGCAAGAAACTCCTTGTCGAAGAAGGGTGCGCATTTCACGCGTAGTTTTCGTTAATTTTATCTATACGCTGTTCTATATTCAGATACAACGTTCTTCATCTCCATGCCATGGGAGCTGCAATTCCCCATCTTCTCACTCTGTCTGTCTCCTTGCCTACAATTCTCCCCTTCGCGAAAGACGATGTTCGAGTGGAAGTCCGCACGGGCACTATTGAAGTGTTAGATGAGGTAATACCAGATGACGACGACGAAGACATCACTGTGAGGACAAGAGGAAAGGGGTGTGTGAGTGTGACAGTCAAAATACTAGGGGAGGGTTCTGGTGGAAATGGTAGGCGAAGGAAAGTGATCGTTGTGAAAGAACAAGAGCAAGACGAGGAGACGGATTAAGAATTCCAAATCTTCCACATCTGTACTGATACTCACTCCTCCGATTCGAAAGTTTTATTCCAACGTTCGCTGTATGAATTTACAATGTCGTATCAAACAAGAGACCCACAAGGACTCAATTATGTGATATATAACTAAGTAACTTTGGGTAGATAAATCGAGAAGAGAAAATGGGATGGCAAGGATAGTGTCGAGACTGATCCAAGTAGAATAGAGTTGGTTCTTCTTTACCATCAATATAAGTGCATTCGGTGGGAAATATCTCCGGCGCAAATAACCGCCGAATGAATAACATCCACACATATGGGCTGGTGACTGCCTGATACATGGCAATGAGGGAGCAGTATTCAGGGTTTACGGAATTCGCAGAGCACAGTGTAGATGGTGTTGAAAGCTGTATAGATTTCCTCTCTCACCTAGTGAGCGAGTGGGGTAATTGTCAGTAATGTTGTGAGGTAACTAGAATAACACCGAACGAAAGGGACGTTGGATTATCAGAAAGACAGAGTATTACCTTCGCGCCTGTGAGGACGATTTTTCCCGAAACAAAAATGAGTAGAACGACCTTCGGCTTAATCATGCGGTAGATTAGCCCAGGGAAAAGCTGACATGCCGGAATATTTAGAAAACGGTGTAAATGATCTGGGTTGAATGATGATACCTCTGGTTCATAACTTGAGAATTGGCCGTGACTATATGCCAATCCTTCAAGTCGAATGGGGAATTTGACGTCGCAGCTGCCGACAATGTTCTGGATCTTGAACTCGGAAAATTTGGCATCGAATCCTAGCTTTTGGACAATACGGGCATACTTCCGCGATGCCAATCTTGAATCGTCTTCTGACTTGGCGCCAGTGACCACCATCTTTCCTGAAGCAAATATAAGTGCCGTGGTTTTTGGATCGCGAATGCGCATAATAACGGCGGCGAAACGCTAGGTATGAGCGTCAGTAGGTTGAAATGTTCAAACAGTCTCCAATATACCTTTGGATTGTATTCAGCATTTCTGGCGTGCAAGGCTATGGTTTTGAGATCGAGTCTACAATCAAGGTTGACCGTCGCAACGATGTTTCTATATCGGATTAAGATAACACGGTACGGTCCATCCAAAGCAGTATGTGACGAATGAGGGAAAGAATCGTGAGTTTAGGTTCAACCAGGAAGATTTGAAAGGGAGAGGGGCTTGTCCCAGCCACATCTCATTTATATAGTCCGTATTGCCCCCAAGACAAACCAGGAAAAGTACTCACTGTAGAGTAGGCACAATTCCATCAACAGCAGTGATGTGCTGCTGCTCAAGAGTCAGAGGCTGAGGTGTGGCAGGTGCAGCGGAAGCTGTTGTAGGGCCCGCCTTCACATCCACAGCAGTGCCTGCACCTTGAGTGGATGGTACAACTCCATTGGTTGCGGTATAAGCAGGAGCGCTCGAGGGAACAGGAAACGAAATGTTGGAGGATCCGGAAATGGCTGAAGGTGCGGGTGGCGGCGGCGGCGGCTGCTGCGACTGCTGCAATTGTTGTTGTGACGGATTGTATGTTCTCGTAGGGAACACAATGGGACGCGCAGGAAGGGTCGATGACATGGTGTTAGGAGTGAACTGGATAGCACAACACAGCTATACAACTGGTGTGGTGTGTGATGTGAAGAGTTCACACTCCGCTATGCTGAGTCATGCCAAGGACAAGACTTCGTATACGATAATAAAAAAAACTACAGGAGCCCAACAAATGAACTATATTCTACAACGCCCTTTCATGTATAAGCAGATGATGCCACTTACTTCCCAAAAATCGTGGCGAACGTAGTGGATTGAAATCTTCATGGCATTGTGAGCAATATTATGCTGATTAAATGACGGAGACAAACCCAAGATTTGCTCTTCCGGGGTCGTAAAATGTTCTAAAATGAGATATCATCATTCAATTCCAAGTGGCTAGGGTAAGAGGGAATATTTACATATATCCCCGGTCCCCTGGCACGCCGAGTTTGGCTTGGAAATATTCAAAAAATGCTGCGCTATACATTTCATTCACTTCTGGGTTGATGTTGTCCAGGGATGTCTACATGATATAAGGTGAGTATGGTCCGGTATAATGATGGTGCACCCGACTCACAATCACCAACAAGAAGGCCGGTTCGAAAGTCCCCGCAAACGAGAGCGCATCATTGTGGTTGTACTGAATAGATATATACGTCTCTGGCTTTCCCAGCACTGGATTCTTTTTCAATCAAAGAAGTCCCTCTCTCACTCGGAACAACCGACCTTCTGCTCCAAACTAGTGTCATGCATAAGGATAATGATATCAGCGAAGTTTTCATGACCTGCAACGCTGAAAGGGCAATTAGTTACCTTTGAAAACTCGAGAACGAAATCTGGGACGTGTTTTACTTTGACGTTGGTTGTGAGTACAAGAGATGGCATGATGGTCAGAGGTGAACTGGTGTATTACATGTTCTGAACCTTATTTGGATGTACTAATTTAGACGTCATCATGACTGTCCTGCAAAGCAATCTCCCGTATTCTACTCCTGAAATGATATTGGCTGTTCTTCTGGAAGTACTTAAGTACCGAGAGACGCGAGATACAACCCAAAACATTCCTCAGAAGTTAATTGTATACCTGGTAGAAAGGGGAGCTGTTTACTTTAAATTCGCACTGATCCGGCTTATCTAATCTTGTGATTAGCAGCATGGACAAACTAGAATCACTACCTTCCATTGCTCGAGTGAGTTCTACTTGTACCTCCTGTATGATTCAAGTTCATGTCATGCCGCTTAGTTGAGTGATCGTGTTGTACGGGTACTTGGTCAGGTCACTTCGAGCTCTGCTATGGGCATAGATGTTCGACAACTTATCACTTTGTTTCCCTTTGCTAGAATCCAGGAAAATTCACCCTTCAAGGTATGATCTGTTTAATCTGAGACGCCCATGCGCACATGTCGAGTTGCGCAGGCACAAATACGTACATTATTGGCAGAAAGAATCCCTTTATACTGGTGGATACGGGCGAGGGCAAGGAGTCATACGTCCCATATCTCGAGGACGCTCTAAACCAGACAACCGACTCTTCACAGCCATTGATCTCTGACATCGTATTGACCCACAGACATCAGGATCACACTCATGGACTGCCATCTGTTCTTGCTCTCCTTCGACGACTCTGGCCAGGAGAGAAAGCTGACTTTCGTCCTCCCCGCATTCATAAATATCCTTTATCCCCACACTCCCCAGACACGACCCTTCAGACAATGTTAGAACAGCTACCAGCAGATTCGTTCACCTCGTCGGAGGACAGCAGTGTGATACACCAACTCAGAGAATTGCAAATAATACATGGGAGCGACAGCTCTCTTCAAGTCCTGCACACTCCGGGTCATACCGCTGACTCCATATGCATCTATCTTCCTGAAGAAAAGGCTCTGTTCACTGCAGACACCGTCCTCGGACAGGGAACTGCCGTTTTCGAGGACTTGGCTGCTTATATGAGCAGCCTTCGCTCATTGCTCCAATTCAGGTGCCAGTCGGAGAATCAGTTCATGACTCTTTATCCCGGACATGGCCCTGTAGTCAAAGACGGCCCGAAACTCATCGACGAATATATCAAACATCGCATGGAGCGGGAAGCACAGATCGTGAAGGTGTTATCTTCTCCGGCACCTTCAGGGGAAACTTGGAGACTTGAGGACTTGGTCGCAGATATATATGCCGGTTATCCTAAGTCGTTGTGGGGTCCAGCAGCGCATGGTGTGCTTTTGCATCTGATAAAGTTAAAGTCGGAGACAATAGTGGAGCATTTGGAGGGTGAAGGAATAAATTCGAAATGGATTCTCAGGAGTAAATTATAAGGGATAATAGTACATGTTAGAGGATCTATACGATACATAGTTACTTACAAGGCGTCAAAATTGATGTGGTGAGACGCCCTGCGCCTTTCTAACTCGTCTTCCCGCTACAAAATCTATTAGCGAAAAGCTATTGAGATAGGTATAAACGCACCTTTTCGTTCAAGTGTAACACAAACACTACCACAGCAAATATCACCGTGGACAAAACTACTGTTAATGTTACCCAAGGAATCCAAGCCCCGGGTCTCAAGAAGAGTTCCCTCTTCCACCCGTATTTCTCTCCCTGTGGCGAGGGTACGATAATAAGTTTGGAATTTGGTATTACACCCTCCATATTGATGAATGTATCAGTCTTTTTCGTTGAACCGACGAACAGATTTTCAATGTAATTGTTCGTTCGCCCAAGACCAAAAAAGGAATATGGCGTTTGTAGAGAATGAAAGGATGTCTGAGGTAGCTGGGCAACTTCGAAAATAAAAGAAAGTTTAAGATATTTGAAATGGCGATCTCGATAAAATGTACCTTGAGCAGCAGAGCGTCTGCCAGAAGTATCTTGTACGGTATATTTGTAGGATGCTCCAGGATAGCTGATCCCAAACCCCTACACGGTGCATCAATCCGACAAACTCAGTCATGTTATCATGGTAATACTCACTTGGTACCTAGTTCCATTCTTCATAGTACACAAACCACCACCGTCACAAGGAGAATTCAAAACTGAAAAAATTTAAGATCAGCACAATTTCTTAATGAACAGGTGCTTACCCATTGCCTTCAAGAAGAATGCATCGTAGAAAAAATTGTTGTGGACGAAAAGGGTAGTTCCGCTGCCTTGCTCGCCCGTTCGTTGTACTAAGATATCAAGAGTGCCCTGTTTATTTGGCAGTGATGTTTCCCGAACGACATCGACAATGATTGATGAATACTTACGTCTTCATCCAGATCTAAGACAGTAACGCCTCGGGCATCTACGATCTGTTGGAGTGCCTCAGACCCCGTACTTGCAACCTTAAATCCTCTTCGACCTTGATCTCTCGCGCCGCACCCTGCCACACCACGTGCACAGGGGACAGATGTTAAGAGATATGGTGTTCGATCAATCCTTGCCCCTAAACCAAATATGCCTCCTCTTGGTGCCGATGCAACGATAGGAATGATGTCAGGGAATCCATCCAGCGAAAAGTCACCGACGCGAATTGGTAATGGGATGGGAGGATCGTGGGTCATATCTTTCATGAGAAGGTACGGAGATGACGGAAACAAGGACGTCAAACTAATGCGCACAAATGCCTAACTAGGGGTTAAGTGATATATATGCTTATTATAATGAGTGAACACGAACATCGTTTGAGGCATTCTCGGTCAAATCAAATTGAAAATTTGGGTCCCGTGTGCACAAGTGTTGTGGTGAACGGCATTGTTTCTGAGAACCGGTGGTGCTTGTACATAGAGGGAGCTGCTTGTTGTAAGCAATATTAATCATGCAATCACTACCAACTCCTGTGGAGGGATCAACAAATGCACAGGTTGGGAAGACCATATCAATCGTGCCGTCCCGATCTTGTGAGTGGGAGATTCAACTAGGGTCTAGAGTACAAGACGCACCAATGCACTCACCCATGTCTGCGAATGTGATCTGTCCTGTACCAGTTGGTAACTGACCAGACAATCCGAGGTAAAACCCTTGGTCGTCATGGGCATTCAGCCATATCTGAAAGGATTGTGCCCCTTCATACATATTACTACTGCAAGTTAGGAATATATCTTATGGTTGGATTGTGGTCAAAAGGAGTTAACCAACTAACAGAATGTATACAAACCTGCAAGACAATCGCCATCGAAATCTAGGAAAGCATTGCTGTGGGGCTGCGAGAGCCTACAAATATTGGCTTTTCCGGAGTCGAGCGTGGAATCAACCCTGAGAAACCTTTAAATATCCCCATAACCATACAACGAGAGGCCTACATATCAAATAGGTGACTGGAACCACTCGTCCCGTTCCAAGTATTTTTCCATAGCCGTAATGGCGAATTATTGTCTCCCCCTAAAGATGCTGGGATCCCTAAAAGGTCTATTTTCATGTTTCCGTTAGAATCGACTACCATTGGTTGAATGTTTGTTGATGAGGGAATACGGATGGGCGGAGACACTGGCCAAAGTTAGGTTTATTCACCTTGCCCCCAATGCAAACGAACCCACCAAAACCTGCCAACAAATCTGAAAAATATACCGCCATATTAATCTTATTGCTACCCTGTCCTTCGCTCATGACGAGTAAATCAAGACGCCCATCGTTGTTAAAGTCGCCAGGCACAACGTTGATTACTTTCTGGGGATGCTGAACAGAAGATGACGGCTCAAAGACAAATTTATCTATTTAAAGGGTCCTTTATGTTGAGATAAAGCCCTGCTTCATTGTTGACGTACCGTGATTCCAAAGGTAGGATATTAGGGTTCGCTGATCATTGTCTAACATAAGAACATCCATACTGAAGGATAGAATGAGAATGAAGTATCGTCATCGGCACAGAAAAGTCGACACACAATTGGTCTCCATTGAGATCTCCAAAAGCTACAACTCTCCCGCTGTCTGAAAGACCTAAGGATCCAGCATCAATGAGGGAGTTGCTAGTAAACCTCTTGGGAGCAAATGGCCATATTGCTGTCACAAACGGAGTAGTTAAAACAAGCCCAAGAATTGAAACTTGTCGAATCCGTCGCATTACAAACCACACCTAGCTTGTCGTTGCTTGCGCAGTCAGGTTTACAGGTATGCTCTAATTGGATTATGTAACGTACGCCTTTTCTTGCACCATGGGGCAGGATGATTATCCCAGTTTGTTCCGTAAATGTTTAATGATAATCACACCCTTTTTTTTGGCTTATATTGAATCTTCTAGGATCGGAACAAATGAGCTTGGTTCAGTTTATCATTCCAACCGAGGTTGCTCACGATGCTGTTTCTGAACTTGGCGAACTTGGAGATGTTCAATTCAAAGACGTGAGAGCACCGTGTCTCTTTGACCAACTTGAAGCTAATTCGAAGTTGGGTCAGCTCAACCCGGATGTCAACCCTTTTCAACGTTCCTTTGTCGCCGAGATACGCCGCATAGATGAAATGTCGCGTCGCGTCCGCTTTTTCGCCACCCAAATCGAAAAAGAGAAAGACAAGATCCCTGTTCGCCCTCTATACGATTCAGTGCCTCTGGTTACCGTGGGACCTCGCGTTGCGCAGACAATTGATGAACTGGACGTTAAACTTGCCAATCACGAGCAGAGATTAATACAGATGAACGAAAGCTACCAAACCATGAGCGAGCGAACGAGAGAACTTATTGAGGCCAGACATGTTCTCAGAGAGACCGCAGTATTCTTCGACAGAGCACAAGGACATGAAAGTGAAATTCGAAGTTCTCTGGACGACAGTTCTCAACCTTTACTTGCTCATGATGATCGGGAGACTCAGTTATCTTCTGGAACTGCCTCGTTTGACTTGGAGTGAGATTATATTATATTCAATGCTTCCATTATGCTCACAACTTCTAGGTTCGTCGCTGGAACGATTGATCGCACCCGTCTATCAACCTTCGAACGTATTATTTGGCGCGTTCTGCGAGGCAATCTATATATGAATCATACCGATATCACAGAGGCCTTCGTGGATCCAGTTACTCAGACCGAAATACGCAAGAATGTTTTTATAATATTTGCTCACGGGGACGTTCTTTTAGCAAAGATTCGCAAAGTAGCAGAGTCGATGGGTGCTACCTTGTATCCTATTGATGCCAATGCTGATCGAAGACATGAGGCTCTCCGAGACGTCCATGCGAGGCTCGAAGATTTAACAACGGTGTTATATAACACCGGTGCAACGAGAAGAGAAGAGCTGGTTCGCATTGGCGAGAGTCTATCTAGTTGGCAGGATCTCGTAAGGAAGGAGAAGATCATATACGAGACTCTCAACTACTTCAATTATGATGGTAGAAGAAAAACCTTAATTGCTGAAGGATGGTGTCCGACTAGAGACATTACATCGATCCAACTTGCATTGCGACATGCCACCGTGAGTACTTTATACGTCCATTTCTGTCCATTTCATTTTCTTTTTGATCCAGGAAGAATCTGGAACGAGCGTGCCTCCTATACTTCAAGAGATTCGCACGAATAAATCCCCCCCAACGTTTCACCGGACGAATAAGTTTACTGAAGGATACCAGACAATCATCGACAGCTATGGCATCGCAACTTATCAAGAAGTCAACCCTGGATTGTTCGCGGTTATCACTTTTCCTTTCCTTTTTGCTGTGATGTTTGGAGACATCGGCCATGGTTTCATCATTTTTGTGGCAGCGGTCCTGATGATACTAGCTGAGAAGAAATTGGCAAAGGCTGATCTGGGCGAAGTAAGTCAGGTTTTGACTGGCATCTATTGCGCTGACTCAACACACGATTCTGTTAGATTATGGGAACCTTCTTTTAGTATGATTTCCAGTTCCCATTGTGCTTAGAGACAAAATGCCTGAATTTTTGACACAGCGGTCGTTACATCATTTTGCTTATGGGTCTTTTCTCCATGTTCACCGGCTTGATATATAACGACATTTTCTCGAAGTCATTACACATCTGGCGATCGGGTTGGGATTTCTCTGACCCAGCACACGGTGCCTTTAATGGTCATGTATATCCAATCGGTCTGGATCCCGGATGGCATGGTTCCGATAACGGATTAGTATTCACAAACTCGTATAAAATGAAGATGTCAATTATTATCGGTGTCATCCACGTATGTCCGACGCGCTATCTGAGTATATCCAAGAATTAAACCATTCCACAGATGACCTTTGCCATTTGCCTCCAAGTCCCAAATCATCTGCATTTCAAACGCCCTATTAACATATATGCAGAATTCATACCTCAAATCATTTTCTTGCAATCAATATTCGGATACCTTGTTGTCTGCATCATACTCAAGTGGTCCACAGACTGGTCGAAAGCATCAACCCAACCTCCTGGCTTGCTCAATATGCTCATATACATGTTCCTGTCACCAGGGTCTGTCAAATCAGAGGAGCAATTATATCCAGGTCAGGCAATGCTTCAAATATTGCTCCTCCTCATCGCACTAGTCTGTGTTCCCTGGATGCTTTGTGTTAAGCCATATATGGCGTGGAAAGAGGTGAAAGCTTATGAGCGTCAAGGATACGGCCGAGTCGGCTTGGGAGAGGATCGGAATGGCGAATTGGTAGCAGAAGAGGAAGGCGAGGGGCATCTCGTTGCCGAACAATCGGAAGACCAGGAAGAGGTAAGTAAGGTTGTTTTATACAAAACATGCATCTTAGCTGATCTCTCCGGAAGCATCATGATTTTAGCGAGGTGGTAATCCATCAGGTCATCCATACAATCGAGTTTTGTTTGGGTTGTATCTCCAATACGGCGTCATACCTCCGTCTCTGGGCATTATCGCTTGCACATGCGCAACTCTCAGAAGTGCTATGGTCAATGACTCTGGAACCTTTCTTATCACCCAGCGGCGTGTTCAGCTTTATCGCTCTAATCATTATGAGTGTTATGTGGTTTAGCTCGACAGTCTTCATCTTGTGTATCATGGAGGTTGGCTTTCGTCTTTTGTGGACATATGAAAAATCTCTGACTTGAACTTGCCGCAGGGTCTTTCGGCATTTCTGCATGCATTGCGTTTGCACTGGGTTGAGGCTAATGGCAAGCACTATGAAGCTGGCGGTTATGTGAGCAT
This sequence comes from Gomphus bonarii, assembly GCA_003316585.1. Lineage (NCBI taxonomy): Eukaryota > Fungi > Basidiomycota > Agaricomycetes > Gomphales > Gomphaceae > Gomphus > Gomphus bonarii. The sequence continues at coordinate 64,077 of QFEC01003941.1, read as the reverse complement.
GTCCTCCCGATGAGCTAGTCGTAGATACTGATGAATTACCTCATCAGGCATTTCGACCACTCACTTTCGCAAATCTTGATGAGAGTACCTGACAGTAGTGTCTTTTTAATTATCATCCTTTATCACCCTTTAAGTTCCTTCTTGGTACGAATGATTGAATTAATATCTACCTGTGGGTCATCAATTGCGGAAGCTGAATTTTACAACTACACGCCACGGAATTGACTTAATCGATGTGCAACATCTTTCACCCTATTATCCCAATGCAATTCTGCTAAATGTGCCAATTCCCAAAACGAAGTACCGAAGGGATTTGAGAGTTGTGGATCATCTAGATCTGGTCGATAGATACCATCTACCGTTCGGTCATCCGCTGTAAGCAGAGCTTGTAGTTTTGGTTCATTAACGAGCAAACTCCTGACAAACTCAAGAGCTCGGATTGCTGTCACAGCTGGTAGGGAAAGGGAGGCAACAAGAATGCGCTTCGCAAATGCCGCGGTGCGGACAGGAGAGCTGATGATTGATGAGCGCACCGGAAACACAAGTGTCAGCGCCCGTAAAAGAAGATCTGCAGTCGGATGCTGGGTTATAGCATCACCCTCCGGATTCTGACATACAGACTCGATGTTTGGCTCCAAGGAAATCGGGAGAATAAGAGTGTAGAGATGATTAACAAAGTCACGCAGATCAATGTTCAGTGCTTCCCCTTAGCATGCACGGGAGTGTTAAAAAAGGTTACTATGAAGTTTAAAAATTTAGGAGGTCTCACCTTGCCCTGAGAGGAGTTCAAAAGCGGTCACAATGCAAAGCAGCTTGTGTCGGATTACTGGGTCTCCAGAGGGATGTTTGATGGATTCGGGGAGAGACTGTTCATCGTTCTCAGGCATTCGTGTAATGAGGTCCTTCAAGACCTGCATCAAGTCTTTGAAAAAGTCAATGTTCACCATGTGGGCATAGCGGGAAAGACCCTGTAAAGCAGCCGGTAGAAGTGGCGACCAAGTGGGAGCTTTCAATATACGGAAATAAAGCACGAACAGGAGCTTGAGAGTTTCGGTATGCTAAAGCATATGGAGTTATGAGAGTAACCTAATAATCCTGAGTAGAACATACCATGTTGGCCCTCTCTTCAAGATCAACTTGTGCCTCAGCTCCCTGCATTTCTGCCTCTATTTCCTTTTGTTGTTTGAGAGCCTTAACGGCTTTTTTGCTCAGGTGAGGCTTCCCAACTTTCTTGCCTTTCGCCCTCTTGCGGTCTAGTTTGTTCCTGCTTTCCCGAATCAATCCGTTTGATGAACCCTCCTTATTAGCTTTTGTTTCTGACGCGCGAACTCCACCCAGCTCAGACTTCAGCCTTAAGTGGAGAAGACACAAGAGAGCATTGGGATGGACTGAAAATTTGCGTTCCTTCACCATACGGTTCAGCAAACGTACGATCTCAAGAGATGGAACCCCAGTACGGTCTTCTTTGAAGACAGTGATGAGGGTCTGAAGGCACAAGTTAGATGACTGGATGTCAATGTTAGATGCAGCGTGAATATGCGAATCACCTAGTGCATGCACTTTTATATGAGATGACTTACTTTATCCCATGATCTCTTACTTAGACGCATCACGATAGCATTAATGAGGTTGGTTCTAAAATTGAAATGAGTCGCTTCTTTGAGAAGTGTGCACATGGATTTGAGTGCGAGCTCAGCAAACTCGGTTTTTCCTATCGAGAAACTGTCAATAGCCGGATATAATTAAAAGACTAGATCAACCTTTTAATTCCGATTCCAAAGATCGAAGATATGTTTGATAGATGCTCACGAGGCCCTGCTCCCACTCTCGAGTCTTGGCAACCATCTGGCTTACTTTCTCTGCCTTTTCTGCCTCTGTGAGATTCCGTATACGATATCCTGGTATGATATCTTTGAAAACAGCAAGCTGGGAAACCATTGCTAGGCGTCGTATTAGAGGATCATTGAGGATTGGGGTCTCTGTGTTTGGTGTAGTTATTTGAGTAAGGGAAAATGTGTGGAGACGTCGGAGTAACCCTAACTGTTCAAGGTGAATCATAACTCATATAAGAATGAATTCAAATGCTCACACTATTTTCGGGATCAGAGAGTATGTCCTGGCAGATAGTAGCGATTTGTTCCTTTGCCATATGAATTCGTGCCTGTCGTGAATGAGTACCAATCACATCGGCAACGGCTGGTCGGCCAAAACGGGCTCCTGTAGAAACATCCTCAACCACATGAACCAAAGGTTGTTGTTGGGAGGATGAATTCCCCTCATCCTCATTCTCGCTCTCCGCCTGAGGTACAAATCGCCCTGCAGTTTTCACCACCCTTCCGTCTGGAAGTTTGATGGGAAGTCTGGGAATAGTTTCACCTTGTGGTGGTTCCCATGAAGCTCCCCGAATGCGTGGTTTGCGCTCATAGGATTGTTCTATGTCAGAGTCGACCTCATCATCGAAAGGGGAAGAATTATCTAATTCTTCCCCGCTGTCATCCTCGCTCATATGTAAGTCAGTATGGTGCATGGAATTACTCCAAGAATCATCTTCATCCTGGGAGTCGAGGGAAGGCAGGTCATCGTGATGCAGTCGCACACGAGGAGGTTTGGATAGGTTATGTAGTCGTGTAGTCTCCTTTTTACTCCTTCAGTAGACATGGATGTCAGGGTACAGAAGAGCGACACAGAGATTTCCAAGTCAATTAAACTTGCCTTGCAATACCGTTTTGATCAAGCTTTTCCAAAAACCCGCCCGTAACTATGTTATCCGTGAAAAAATGAATGTCTTCGTCCGATAGATTCTCGGTATCCTCATCACTGGGAACATCAGGTAGAGGAATAGTTGCCTTATGATAGGCCCGTTGCTTCCCCTTGTTGTTTTTGGTCGGTGCCGCCTTTCCGGATGCAAGCTTCCGTTTTTTGGATGAAGTCTACGAAATCATGCAATCAAGTATCCAAAACAACAGTCAAACACGCGTACAGTGATTGAGCTTCGCGCTCTTTTGATAGCTGTAGTGGGTGCAGCCTTTGTGACCTTACGAGGCATTTGAATCAGAAAATCGTCGTGATCAAGCGAGACGCGTGAACCGAGAAAGTAACGCGTTTGTCACAGCAGTTTCCACTATGCCTCCAAGTGGTGTTGACTCAGACTCAGAGCCTCCCCCGCCTCCAATTAATCACATCCTAAGGCCTCACCATCTTGGTCTCCTCGCCGTTATCCTCCTAGCCTATAGGGGTAATACTCATCCCTCGCCATCCTTCATGCTTCATATCCAAAGAGTTCTTATTGAAGAAATTGCGGAGGTCTGCGCATCGGATATTTTTCTTATCTCAGACGTTTAGATTCTGGAGCAGGTCGCCGTCCCTCGACCATACCAACATCTCGTTTACGATCTTACGACCAGATATTCCACAACATCCCCTGAGGTACATAGCTTAGAAAGAGCTATTGGGATGGTCGTACGTCGCGTACCTCTCTATCTATGCTAGGTTGAGAGAAAGTAATACATTTCACCGTAGCCAAAACATTTAAACGGGGTGGAATCTCTCCATGATTTCTTTGCAGGTCAACAGTGTTCTTTTGTTTGTGGCATATATTACCTCATGCTCTCATATTCAGACATTCAAAACATGGTCGTTGAAAAGGATGAAGAGGTGTTCGAATATATCGTTTTCACATCGCTGCATATGGCTAACATGATTGGTATCCAGGCACTCCCCCCCAACGCAGTGTTTGTGTGTCTAATCTTACCAACCTTATGTATCATTTGTAACTGGGGTTACTTCACAGGAACGTCGTTCTTTCTTTGGCTTATTTTGTCGCCGTTGTTGCGTCTCGTATAATAAGCTCACTTTCGCTGGAATCGACCGCCTTCAACAAGACTTTGTGAAATGGGCTCAGGGTTTTGACCCACTTGCTGGTTACGACATCCAAGAGACGAAAAGGATAGACAATGGCTCGTTTTTTCATTTCCATTTTATTTTTCATTTTTACAAGCTATCCATGCACCAGGACACCTGTTGTTTCCAACAACCGCAGATGAGAAAGATTATGGTACAGCGTCATCCTTCGAAGCGTGAGGATATTTTAGTCGGTGTGATGTCGGTGTCTCTGATATCATCTATACTTGATGCAGTTTCAAGTCCGCGTCTGCAGAGGGTGACACGCCTCAAGCTATCAACCATCTTCGTCTATTCTTCGATCAACATTTTTCCGTTTCCAACGAGTCGTTTGTTTTCTTTCTTCCCTGTCAATACGTGTCCTGTTAAACTGGGTGTGATCAAGTGGCCTTCGACAACATGCTTTGCTCAACCTGGCTCACTTACACTACACTAACCGAGAGTGGGCTGCTGCTCGCAAGGTGAGGCATTCGACATCTATGACTTCTGACATTACCCTTGCTAACTCTCTTTCTTTACAGTATCTCTCCGAAGCCATCACAGTAGCCCGTACCAGCAGTGACAAAGTTACTCTGCAGCATTGCATGAGGTTATTGTTATGTTAATCTTACCACTGTGATGCCATTTAATGCTTGCGACTCGTTTCTCCTCTTTTCAGCCTTTTGCGCCGCTTTACCCCTCATGAAGGATCTAACACATTGCCACTAACGGAAATTCACCCGGACACCTCAGCCTCCGACGTTGTGTCCGACATCATCAAGCTAATTGCTCAAACTGTTTGTATTATCTTCTCAACGCCATATATTGAATTCAATTCTGACACCTAGAAAACGCCAATCATGGCATCGTTCTCGAGAATTTTGCATGCTCTCGGGTGCTTTGACTCATCCTCTGGCCCGAAGGGTGGACCTCCGCCGGAGCATGAGCAATGGGCTATTCATGCGGCCCAGTCTTTTGTCTGGAAAATTGCAGGTATAGTTCTCTCAACTTTTTTTACATCATGTTTACTATCCGTGGACCCTGGCGGCGAAATAGGTCCCAGCTCACTTTCGGAACTTGAAGAGAACATTATACTTTCATTCACAGAACCTGCAAGCGCAAGCGAGCCTCGCTGGGATGCATACCGTTCCAGAGCTGAACGGGTAAGTCCCTCCCCTTCACAGCATCAAAATTGGTGACCATGACGAGTTCATTTCTTAGCATTCAAGACAAGGCCGTAGAGATGAAGCACTCGTGACGCTTCTTGACCCAGACTGTTGGGGCGGACTTAACCTACGACAATACAACGATTGGGCGTGCGTGGTATGGCGTGTGTTATTTACTCAAGCAATGCGTAGGCATGTTAATTTATTGTCTCTCTATATGAATAATGAGTCAATTATCGCAGAGGGCAGGTGAACCACTTCCACGATTTTCTTAGAGAACAAATCCCCAACATGCGCGTTGATATGTATGACATCTTTGTCAAAACGCTACCTCCAATGAGGAGGGAAATTCTTTCACCCCAGTCGGATAGAGATGCCATCTTGCATGCCAAACATCACTACGTGGGTGTATTGTTTCCATAAACATAAAATTTGTCCACGAACAACAATTAGAAAGCCAAGAACACCTTAGGAGCAATCCCTCCTCTTCTACGGGGGTTGTTCGCTTCAGAATTCCGCGGCCATTGGCCGATATATCGTATCGGGATTATTCTACTTGCAGATCTTGCGATTGACCTTGAAATGCGGAAGTACGGCCGAAGGATCATGGAGGAAGTAATGCCCCAGGTTTGCTTCTACCTTTATCGATATGGGATAAACCTTATTTATTCGAAGATCATGCCTGGTGATGATATCGAGGTACGAGCATTTGCTTGCTACATACTTTCGCGGTGTATTGTTGCATCTAGCAATGGCCAAGGTGACGTCTGTGCATGATCTTAGAATGTGCTGAATGCATATCTTTAATAGTTGACACGATGCGTGAAGCTATTCCATTCTTGGAGACTGCAGAAAGGGATTATGCCTCACTGGAAATGCTCAACTGTCAACAGGATGTTCTATACTTCCTGGCGTCGGTCTATAACACCCTCGGCATGGTGGAGGAACGGGATGCAGCTTCTGCACGGCATGGGCGCTGTGTAGAAATGGCATGTGTTTTGGCGGTCGCAGAGGTACCTAAAGATATGAAGGCAGTCTGGAATATAGTTTCTCAGATTGGTGCCAAGATAGCTGCAGGAGCTGCAGATAGAGGAGTAGAATGATTTGAAATTGTATGCGACTTTGCTGTTCAGGTAACAGCGATTCCGCTAGTACTTTGAGGCTGTATTATGGTGTATTCAATGTAATTGAAGTTACTTTTAAAAACAGTGTGATGTTGTGTAACTTTGGTGTTAGTGCTTATACACTGAATGAGTCGACGTCCACGTAGTATTGAATCAACAATCAAGATTTGCTGAGGGTACGGAGCCGTGCTAAGTGATAATTTATGGTAGGTTGGTGTGCTCTACTTCGCATTGGCTGCCCACAGAAAATGAACTAAATATCTTTCGCGAATGTTGGAATTTAACTCACCTGAGTCCGCATACACTGATGCAATACTTTTGCTGCCTCTGCACAACCCGATGTGCTTGTGAAATCACCTGTGCTCGCCCAGCAACCGAGCATTGCGGCTAGCTCCACTGAACAAGGGTTTGGCGGCGGGACTAATGAAAAAAACGCGTGAAATCTCAATGATATCACGCGCACAATACAACTGCTGCTAACACACCTTTGCGCGGCCTGACCTTTAATTTCTTGATGCTCATCCGGGGTGACCAGGTATACTGGACGCAATTTCAATCTCCGTCAGCAGAAGTATACGTGTTCTAAACAGCTACTATGGCATCTCGTTCATCCCATAACAAGAACAATGCAGGTAAACTCGATAAACTATGTATGTAGTCTTGCCTTACAAACTCGGGCAGGTGTAAAACGTATTTTACAAGAAGCTAGAGAGCTTGCGACAGACCCAAGCAACGATTATCATGCAGCTCCTCTCGAGGATGATATTTTTGTATGTATCACGTCTGAAATGCATCTCATACTCTAAGTTACTTATCTAGGAATGGCACTGCACCATGCGAGGCTCTGTTGGAACTGAATTCGAAGGAGGAATATACCACTTTCGAATACAATTACCATCCGAATATCCTTTCCGGCCACCTTCTATAATGTTATTGACACCGAACGGTCGATTTGAACTCAATACAAAGGCAAGTAATTTTTCCTTATCTGGCAGTTTACCTATTGTCAACCTCTCATGCCAGATCTGTATCAGTTTCACAAATTGTAAATGAATTTTTTAACCTTGCTTCTGTCGTCGTTAACTTCCATTCAGATCATGAAGGTGCGATCTTATCTGACACACGTAATGGCCGCTTGAATTTGAATATGCATAGAATTATGGCAGCCAGCGTGGGGAGTACGTACGGCTATTATAGCTTTACAAGGGTTCTTTCCTTTGAAAGGGGAAGCCGCTGTTGGTGTTGGTGCAGTAGAGTACCCCATTCAGGAACGACAGAGATTAGCCAAATTGTGCGTATTTTCTGTTCTGCCGCGAGCTGTATTTAGGGCTGGGGACCTTTGTGCTGTCTAGATCGCGTGATTGGAGATGTCCACGTTGCGAGAAGACTAACGCTGAGCTGTTACCTGATGTGGTAATGCCGACAACCAGCTCTTCCGTTCACGCTCAAGACGCGTCCGACGGGGAGGGTATCAAGGACTCTTCCAATGCGACTTCCATTACCCCTAGTGATATCCCACCAGATTCTACTGAGCCAACCTCTACATCCTCCCCTTCTTCGGTGCTACAAAGTATCACAACAACAGAACCACAAGCAATACCCCTGCCTCCTACACATCGATCACCCCACCAATCTCTTGTGCATAGACAGCCTGGGCCACGAATCATACATTCTCGTTCACCGCGCCCGCCTCTAGTTCTTGATGGGGCTATTGCCATCTGCTTAACTATGCTTGTAGCGATTCTATGGAAGAAGATCTTTTAATGTAATGGGCATTGTGATACATGTTTATTCGCCGTCCTTCCTTGGTAACTATATATATCTAATCTATAACTGGAGCACATGTTCGGGTGGTGGTCCTTTACTGGTGTATTCTGTTGGCTCGGGGGTACCAGTGACACTACGGACAGGTACGACTCCGGTCCATACTGCAGCAGTGAGGTCCATATTCTCGAGATCCTGAGAAAGTCATAATGTTTAGCTCCAGAGTGCTGTACAAAACGAGAGTTGTGAGGTGCTTGCCATCTTATTATCAATCGGAGGGCCCGCACGAATCTTAGCGCTATGAACCAGTCATGAGCTGGAACTTGTATTATCGCGAGAGCTTTACCTCGCACTATCAATTACAACGCGAATAACCGCAGTGCCTTTGAATTCGGTTGCTGTAGGCTTCCGTGCATGGTCCCACCTTCCAGGGATGGTGCGCTCGGTGATGCGTGCAAATGCGTTGGTCTTCTCCTCGATTGGATCTTCCCCTTGGATCGAGCCCAACGGGACAGTATATCCGTGCAAGACTGCTGAGCGATAATTCATACTTGAACCAAAACTTGAGAGAGCGAGAACATATCCATCCACAATCGTTCCCGTGGCCACCAGACGCACATTAGGCTCTGACAGACGTTTATATATTCGAGACGATGGATGTCCTGGGGATATCAAGTAGAATGAGTCCAGGTGTCTACAAGGGCACGGGCAACGTTTGAGCAATGATACCGACCGTGTAGGTAGAGTATGAGATCCCCGTCCTGGTTATCTTCTAGTGCTCCTATCATAGGCACACATTGGGGCATTCCATCCGTGTCTGCGAAGGCGACATGCACGAGTTTGGCCTCGCGAATTATCGCGGAAATGGTTGCCTGAAGAAGTCCCGAGGTTCAGTCCTATCCAGATTGCTTGATGCAGTGCTCTACCTTATCATAACTCTCTCGCTCTTTGTGGCGACCAACGCTATTAAGTTCACTTTTCTCGAAACGTTGGTGCAAGTCATGGTCCATCTCCAAGTGGCAGTTGGTCACCTAAGACTAATCAGTCAAACTGCCCACGATCCAACAAGCTTGATAACGGCAGTCCCACCACGTAAAAGTATATGACAAAGATTCGAGCTTAAAGGTTTACTTAATACCAGGTGATACTCAGCTGAGGAATTACTAGTTCACAAAGTCGAGTTTGGTGTCATAAGAACTTAAGCTCACCCCAATTACCACATCGGAAACTCAGACCTAATTATGATTCATATCCATCCAAGGCTTGTTCCCCGTCAGAGATACGTCTGATATTGCCCAAACCAATTGTTACATGGGCTGCTCGCGTTTTAACCATAAAGTGATGAGGTCGAGGAGGAGGCTGATCCCAAGTAAAACGTCCCACTGTTTAGAATACTTCGGAGTACTTCTCAAGATGCAAATGGTGGAACCGGACATTGAGATCATGAAGGGCGAATGGTCAGTGAGAATTTTAAACTATTAACCACCTCATTGCCCGACGCATTGAAAAAAGACTCCCAGAAGATTCGACCACCCTACACCCTACAACATTGAAATTGAAAATAATTCAGCTGTGGTGGCAAAGGCTGCTCCAAGAGGCTATATAAACAAGAATGAAATTGGTTCTAGATTGAACCAACCAGTCACCAGATAAGGTAGGCAATGCCACCATGACACGCGAAGAATCCCACATCCCTTAGACCTCAGGACCCTAATTCTCGATGTCGATGAAGTACGGAGCCCACGTTGTAGGTAGGGCGACTATCTAATACCCGTCTTATCCTCCTAACTCAGCGCATGCCACAGGTGCGGCGCTGGCTTGGCGGAATCGTGACTATCCCGAACAATCCACAACGGTTTGTAGCATGTGGTGTATTGATTTCTGTTCGGGGTGCGGGTGAAGATGTGCTGTTGCAGAATATCTAGATCGACTCCGGCGATCCTTACTCTGGAACGAAGGATAGTTTCTTCGCCCTGACGAGTGTCTTCATATCGACTTTACACTTCTTCAGTGATCGCACTACTTTGCCGACTATAATGAATCGACTAGTTTAATCACCTTGCGGCTATCTTCACAGATGTTGACTCTCCACTAGCTGCTCATATTGCGGATATTTAGAGACGGCGTCGTTGGGACATTGGAAAAATTCGGAGTTACGAGCAGTCTATCTCTCGGTATGGTTCCGGGGCTTGGAAGCAACGCGACGCGCATCCAACGTGCATAACCAGTAACTATTGGCAATACTCTTTTCATCCTACATGATCCAGTAGAATCCCGCATGAATTCACGGCTCCCTCCTTTCCGCACCCTTTGATCACACACCTTGCCATCCTCCTCTCCTTACCAGTTTCCCTTCTCGTCCCACCTTTTTACCCTCTCCCACGATGCTCGCTCCTCTTGCCTTCTTTCTCTCGGTGTGTAGGCCGACCCTATCACGCTTTCTTTGTGCCGCCCCGCACCAACTCTGACTGCCGCAATACGCAACACGATCACGCACGTTCACAAGTTGTGATTGGTACATCTACCCTACCCACCACCACCTCACTGACTGCGATGGAAATTTCAACACGATCACCTGGTGTGGTGTCAAGTCTCCCAACACGCTCGGTCGGGTTGACGTTGGGGCTCCTCTCTGTCTGGCTCTCGTGTTGTGTTACTCACGCCTCTCTAATGCTCATGATCATGCTCACGTCCCTCCTCCTTCTCCCTCCTCTAGTACCCTCTGCCCCAACTGCTTTGCTGCTTCCCGTAGCCTCTCCCAGCCTCTCGCCGCACCCCCCTGACATGGCGACCACGTCGCGGCCCTACCTATGTCGCTGTAACCATCAGACTGACCAGATGAAGTGCTCTCATTCAAACGTGAACTCTTTCCAGAGGGTCCCATATCAAGTCTTTGATTCAATACCAGTTCCTCCGCAAGTAAAAGAACAGGCTGGTGATGAACAGTGGTACCAATTAATACAATTTTGTTGCAATACGACGCTCGAGAATTGATATAACACATGTTTATCAACGTGATATTTTCATTACTGACGACCGGGCGGAGAAAGAGACGGGGGACGAACCATATAAAGTTGATCGTAAAGATGATGATGTGATTGGATGCTACGATGCTGTGGAACGCCACGTCACCGGCCAGTGTGTGTGTGTGTAAATATCAAGCGCGAGGTATACATCTCTGTTCCTCGTGTCTGTAGGTTCTATTTACCTCATACCGGCGTATTCTTTCTTGCGTTTGTCAACCCAGCCTCATTTGGAAACTTGGAGTCATGAAATGTGGGCCCCACTCATCAGCATGCCAAACTGGAATGTACGCAGAGGATTGATCACTGACTCAAGCGGGATAGGGTTCATCAAGGGTGTGCTTGCCATGTCAAATTAGCTACGGAAAGGAAGCCCTACGTGACTTTGACAAAAGCGAAGTATCCCAGATGTGGTCTCTGCGGTTTAATTTCCGGGAGATGGACGCGCCCGCAGGCAGTCTTGTGAACAATTCAGGTATTGAGCGGCCCATGTGTGAATATTCTTGCTTCCATTCAACTTGAGATCCTTGGTTGCCGCGGCGGTGCCCGGAATGCGGTGCAATCGGGTATATTTAGTGTTATCTCTAGCCAAGCACCCGGTCCTCTCAATGCAGAAGATGACTCGAATAGTCGTACGAGGCCAGAGATCCATTCCAAATTACCATTATGTGAGGTCTCAATTCTTGAGAAGTACCTCGCATCAGAAGGTCAGAAGCGTCGTAACGCTCCCACGTTCCAGACGAGTCACGAGCTTTTGAAATGACTTGGCGTGCCATATTCAAATAACATGTGAGCGATCGTTTGTTTCAAAAGATAAAATAACAACAGGTGACCCTTCCAGGCTCAGAGTGCGTAGCAACAAAAAGGATGAAGTGCAAGAGGTGCGCCACGGACCTGTACCATCTTAGTTTGCTATAAATATAAAAGCATGGTGATAACCGAAGTCGCAGTATGATGATCACAAACTCACAAAAGAAGGACTGAGTTTGCCGAAATGAGAGGATTGATGGTTACTTTGGCCAATACAATCGTTACGTAGTTCAGATGTAGCCCCGGCACAAGCCGTCGCTGCAGCCCGCTGGTCCGGATCGCCATGCGTGATATTATCTCCTTTGTCACAGCCTCACAGGCATCGCACAGCACCTCTTCCTGATTGAGATGATGCGGGCGACCACGGATTGTGCTCGACTGAGTGAGCCCGTATCTGCCTCTGCCTCACGAATGCCTTCTCCATTGTTCCTAAGCGCCATGTGAATCTTACCTTTTCAAGTCAGCGCCCCACGGCGGCCAAAGCGCCAGGCCGGATGCTCGCCTGTTCGTGGCGGTGGGCCACCTGAACCGCGTGGATCAGACAGATCAAGTGCACTGAGGAAGTGACCGCAGAAGGAGAAGCCATGGTGCCAAACCGATGCCTGAAAGTACGCTAGGCCATAGATGGCGGACAAAGTGGATGTGCAGGGTCGTGACAATGGAAGCCGGAGCCTTGTTCTTGGATAAAAGAACAATGGAGTGCGGAGTCGAGAAAACCACAGCTCTATCCTCCCCCACATCCACTCTCATCCTACCATCATGTACCGACATTTGCAAGTATCGAGAAACGTAGCTGGCAGGGCAGTGACTTACGGGTTAGTCATCCATTTCGGCTCCGCTAATGACTCTGCTCCGCTGCTCTTAATAACTCATGGTGTGACTGCACAGCCTGCTTACTCGTTATCCTCGCACCATGTGCTCCCCTCACAGAGTGTCCGCTCTCCCTCTTTCTCCCCGTTATACCCCCTCCCTCGAACCCGATTCCGTAGAGTATTCGTCGCCCATAGACGACTATCTTACAACGCCGGACGTTGCGGATTGGAGAGAGGTACGAATCTTGGAGTACGAGAAGGACAGGAATTTGGCTGGTGATGCTTGGAATGTAAGCTGCTTTCACTGTTCCGTGCTCTTGGACTGGGATGGATATTCATGTGTCTTTTGTCAGCACATCGACCTCCCAGCGATGGAGTTCCGCAAGCAAGAACCAGTGGTCTCCGAATCTCTTCCACAGCTTCCTGTCTGGCCATATACAACCATTGCTCCGAAGGATGCCTTCCCCGACTATGCACAGGTCCTTCAATACCTCAAGGAGCAAGCCCGTCCCATATCCCCCGTTTCCGAATATGAGCTGGCTGAAACCGAAGATTCCGTTTCTGCGGATAATGTTTCCTCCCCACGTCCAGCACCATCCTCTCCACGTTCAGCATCACCTTCCCCCCTCGCCTCTCCTTCCCCATCTCCTGTGAGGAGTGTCGGAACAAAGTCCAAGCGCGAGGATGATGACGACGACGACGACGACAATGACAACGACGCAACCGATGAGCCTTCCCCCAAACGAGTCAAACATAAACAACATCGCTTCACCACGCAAGATGTCGACTCGGACGATGACTCTGACGACGACGACGGATCCGGTTGCTTTCAGCCACCATCGCGTCCAGTCAAGGGCCGCACCTCCACTCGTCGTCCGACAAAGACAGGCCGACGTCCCGCTCTGCGCAAACCCGCCAAGTCTAATCGCGGAGAGGCCTACCAGCTGGGCCCCTGCGACTGTCGTAAGCAGGCCTGCCCGCACTGTATGATGACGTGCTTCTATACTTTTGTGCATGGGGAGCGCAAAGGCGAGGTGTGCCGTCGCCTATTCGAAAAGAATCGCCACCTGGATCTCAAGCGACACAAGGCCGCTCATGCCGTCCAGGAGTGGAAGCTCCTCGAGGATGGCGACATTGAACCCGACCAGGCGCACTGGCACCTCGTCGTGTTCGAGGGGAAAGAGCACGGGCTGATTTGTCCCAATGGGGACTGTTCTACGACCTTTACCCGCTACGACGCCTTGAAACGTCACATGGAGCGGGGCACTTGCCAGTATGGCGGACCTGTCATCGACGATATTGACAACCGGCAGTTGAAAGCCCAGGTCATGAAGGCGTCGAACGAAAAACGCCTACGCATCGCCAAAACTAACAAAACCACGTAATCCCCCCTTCGCTCATAGACTTGCCTTTGATTTCTGTTGTGAGTTGAACCCGGCAACCCAATTCTACCTGCAGTGGCTAATATTAAGCTCTTCCAGTTCCACTCATCTCATCATAGCTAGTAATGTATTGTTGTCGTCGTCGTCGCTGTTGTACAAAACAGCCCTCCCTGTTTCAAATATTTACTCCATCTCATTCCGCCTTTTGACTACATCAACGCCTGGTTTTGTATTTCCCTTAGTTTACCATTCATATTTTTGTTCAGCTGTTGTTGTCTTTGCACTTGTAACACGCTTTCCGACTCCAAGGGGGGGTCTTTCTGGCTTATTCTGTGTGATTTCTTCTCTCAGAAAGTGGCAAGAATTCAAACTTCGAGCATAGGGATAACTTCAGTTATCAAATACACATGTATTATACAATGCAAGAAACTCCTGACAAGAGTCTACCGCCGATGAGCCCTGACACTTAGCTCAAGAGTATCGCCGTCTTCCAGATTGTAAGACGCTATCGTTTGCTGATTCGTCAATAACTTCCCCATATAGGTCAATTTGACACGTCCCGCCGCTAGCGTTGAATCGAGATGTCGAACGATCCTGTCTCGTAAGGTTGATATAAGTAACGTCACTGGCAAATCAGGGACAGTGGCCACGCTTCCGTCCATTTTCCAATCAGGGGTGTCCGGTATGCTGGGAAGCTGGACCAGCAGCGAGATTGGGATGGGATGCATATTGGTCCAATCCTGCTCGGGGTAATAATGCCCTTCGGGTAGTTTGGCCACACGTTGTCGTTTAGCAGAGGGAATCTCGCCGTCTCCCTCTCCTGCCATCATCTCGTCCGCAGAACGAACCATACCGGCTCCGGGAGGGGTCGCATGTCCAGGTGTCCCTTGCAGAGCGGCGAGTCGAGACGGATGCATCCCCATGGCTGCGGGAGGCTGATAGCCGAAGGGCTGCGTTGTATTTGGCTGATAGTGAAGGGGAGGAAGCATCATGGGTTGGGGGAACATAGAAGCTGGCTGTGGTCCGGACGCAATTGTTGCAGCATTCGTATTCGTCGCGGCATTAGTACCTGAGTTACTTGATTGCGGATGCATCGGGAGAGATGGTGGAGGGGGAGGTAACCCAGACGAACCACCCGGAGCCACCGAAGGACCAATGCCGGGACCGATGGCTGAGGCATCGACGCTACAAAATGGCTCAGTACCATTACACTGACAAGGGCATTCAATACTTACGGGCCCAAGCCTTTGCTTTTGTGGATGGCTGCAATCTGCTCGTCGAGATTGACATTTGTTTGAAACTTGTCCAACGTTCCTGCTTTTGAGGCTGTATGGCCATCCCACACGACCCTTTCTCTTTCTTTGCGTTTCGCCAGCTCCTCCTCTTCCTCCTGCTTTCGCTTCTCTTCATCTGCTTCAGCACCGAAGATGTCCACACGGGTCCGTGCCAAATGTTTCAATGAATCTACGACGTTGGCTCCACGCTGCAACTCGGAGGACTGTGCCTTCCGGGCCTCGAGAGCGTCTCGCTGAGATTTCCATCGTGGATCCAAAAGTTCGATTCGCATATGTTCTTGAAGCTCATCCACTGGGATTTGCTGACCACAAATTGAACATGCCGTCACTGCCTTGGTATTCTTGACTCCCACTAAAAATTGTCAGTACATTACCGTTGTGAGGTACGGGTCACTCACATTTGGGAACATAATCATTACGAATTTTCATTGGACCAGCGGCACCTAGCGAGGTTGCCTGTATGGCTTTGGCCCTTTCGAGTTCTCTTGCACGCTCTTCCTCCTCCCTTTGTTTACGTTCCCTGATTTCCTCGTCCTCAAGGGTTGTGTCGCCAATATTAGCATCACTGATCAAACCAACGCCACCCACTGCAGCGGCAGCCTCTCGTTGCGCAGCAGCTTGTTTTGCCCTGTGAGCTTCCACGTCCTCGACAGTGTTCTCCATGATCATGGCGGCCATTCGCTTTTGTGATAGAGTCATACTCTCTACTTCTTGAACATTCATGGGCAGGGGAAGCTCCGCGTTGGCGTCTGCTGTAGTAAATTCAATAGTCTGGACAATGGCATAATCATGCCAATCAATTTCGGCAAATGCAACTATCGCATAGCGTGAGAATCACGTCTAGTAGAAGACACTGAACTCACTTCTTTCAGCCTCTTTTTCGTCTTCTTTTTTCTGTTCGCGCTCTCTTCGATGCCTCTCCCACTCTGCATGCTCACGCGCTTCATCCAGAATCTTCAATTTCCCTTCTTGGCTGGCAGCTACTCTCAGCCTATCGAGACTCTCCTTGCTCGGCAGAAGTACCTTATTATATTGTTCCACAAGACGGTTGAAGTAACCGAACAGGGAGTGCGTGGGACGCAGAAATTCGAATTGGTGGTTACGACCCTCACGAATGGACAAGGCTGCTAGAAAGGCACGTCCTCGACGAGCAGTAAATAAAGCAGTCAATTTCAAGATGTCCCTGCGAGAAATAATCAATGAACGTTCAGGAATCTTTGATGCCGCAACTTACAAATCAATGGTGCTGATGTTTGGCAGCTCCAGAATGAATTCTGGTGGGGGCGGCTCCTTGCCATAGGTCTTGACCTGGCTCACCAGAAGATTGGCATTATCTATTTGCATCCCCTGCCCGCCATCTTTAACACCAGGTGTACCTTCATCGCCTACTTCACCTTCCAAGATACGTTCTATCTTGTGTCTGTAGTACCCATGATAAGGATCTGCTGAATTGAGAAACGAAAACTTGGGGTCGTGACGTTGATTCTCGCGAATCTTGTCTTCAAACTGAGGAGGATTGGCGGAACGAGCCACAAATCCTGCCGTCCTATCAATCACAGCTGTTTGCAGGGAAGTAACAGTTAGATGAGAGGGTATAGCGAAGTCCGAATGGAGCACGCACACTTGATTTCAGGGGGCGGCAAAATGAGCCCACTCACGAATCTGAGGGCACCTGTGGGCTTGACATCGTTAGATTCAATTTTGATATCATGCCCACCAGCGATGCCATTCTGGTTCGACGTTGCAACTGCACCGTTTGGGTGCGCCATGGTTGTCTGAGATGGACCCCGTGGGAACGTAGAAACTTTCGGCTCCGCCTTGGTTTATGTTCGCCTCAAGGGTCTGCCAGTCAGGTCTGCTATGGTAGGTTTTGTACATACCACTAGTGAATTCCTCACCCTTTCTTCAGGAAAATCCCATGGAGATTATCCCCAACGCGTAAGGCCAACCAACGAAAGCGACTTAAACGGGTTGATTCAGTAATCGAAGCTGTACTAGCTAGTGGGGTCAAGTGTTCGTCTCTGGTATGCGTTCCTTCTCCAGTTCAAGTGCCCTATTATATACGAATTATTATAGACGACTGCTTTACAATTACCAAAGGAATCCGAGATGCTCCCACGGGATAAGTACACCGTGTTCAATGCCAAGTCAGTAGGGTATCGGAAAGGAATACACAAAGTCCCAAAGTGGACCAGAGTGAGCCTGAAGGTTGGTGTCAATTCCTATGTGACTAAATCCGATTGGCAGATAACACAACGCGTCAATCCCCGTGGTTTCTGATCCAGCACAACTTCTATTTGTATTCAAAATAGAACTAATTGTATCTTGCCAGAACGAAATGCGGCCTGAATATTATCTCTTCCCAATACACTGAGAAAGACTTCGTCACGTGTTTCCGGAATATCCATCATTGAACGTTTCTTTTCATCCCGATAGGTCGTGTCGACGAAAATATGGGTCAACGCCGTGATTGCCAATGCGTCTGTAAGACAACGTTGAGCCAGGAACATTGGTAGTGGAGTATATGCAGACCTGCTTCAAGAAGTTGCCCAAGCCTTGCTGGCGTGCCAACCGCCACTCCTACTTTCGTTCGCTTTAAGTATGCAATATGCTCCTGTAATTTAAAGTGTCGTGCGAAAAGTTTTGCGATCTCTCCCCCTTTATCACCTCTAAATTTCCTCAGTATTCGTGTCACATCTGCCACGCGCAGCGCAGCACCAGCGATAAAAATGAGTGTTGGGGCACCATTATTCCGAGGTTTTTGACTCAGGCGAAGTAGCAATTGCGGGAAATCTGTGTATAACTCAACAACACCCAAATATCATATAAAATCTCTCACTATGACTGATGAAGTTTCCGAGATCGTCTAGAGTGCGAGAACCCGAGTAAGAAGTCGTGTCCGCTATACTGCTAACTGAGAAGGGAATGATAATGAATAATAATCAGGACGAAATATAATCCAAGCACTCACTAGGAATCCTTCTCTCCTCTAATTCCAACTCAGAGAGTTTCAGAAAAGTTTTAGCCTGTTGTGTAGAAATATAAAGCGCAGCATCGGCAGGCGATAGACAAGCAACAGACGACTGGGCCTCTTCTGGCTCTACTACGAGCCTTCGCTTCTAATTGGAATGTCATTTGAAGCAGGGCCACCTTTGGTATGCACAGAAAACCTACCTTGGCCCTCTTTGCCTTTTCCTTCTCTCTCCGTTTTCGTTTCTTCGAGAGTAATTGATCGTCTTGTACATCAAGGGGCTCCAGACCTAAATCGACATTTCCATGAGGCACCTCGTATTCCTCTTCCTCCTCCTCATTTGAACCTCCACTCTCTTCACCGGAAACAATCACCAAATCGGGATCTGGGATATAGTCGTCTTCCAGGTCGTCGCCATGAATCATGGAGGATCGTTTTTCGACGCCGTGCGCTTGCGATCGCTTCTTCTAAATTTAAATTTCTCTCGAGCGTCACGAGCGTCACCTTGCCATATTCGATTCCTTTATTTGAAAGTCTGTTTTCTTTCCCGACCTCGATGTCGGCGTTGCTCTTGCTGTTTGCCTTTACTTGTATCCTGTCCCTGTTCTGGTACAGAACAAGCAATCGCACAAAGAACTTACTTACCCATTCTCCTACGTCTGACAAAGGCAATGCTATTGATCAGGTAACAGGCGATCAGCCAAAGATTTTACCACCTCGTCAGCCTTGGGAATATATCCTGGTGCTGGATGTTGAGGCGACATGTGTAGCAGGCACGGATTTCAGCTGGCCCAACGAAATTATTGTGAGAAAACTGTGGTTGCCACCACACGTTTCATACATTCGTTTACCAGCACTTCCGTAGGAATGGCCCGTTGTTCTCCTGACTTGGGCTGATCAAGATGACGATGGCAGAGCTAGTCAGTTAAAGGTCGTGGATGAGTTCAGATCCTTTGTTTGTACAGTCTTTGTTACACGTGCGCCTCAACTGATTTATCTTTGGGTTTCTCCAGGTGCGACCAACATGGAAGCCACAGTTAACAGAATTTTGCTTCTCACTCACAGGAATTGCTCAGGCGAGCAACATATGCCACTTGGCCTTGTACAAGTGCTTACTTTAGGCACCCATAGACAGACATCGATGCCGCTCCTCTTTTCTCGACAGTGCTTGGAAATTTTCAATCATTTTTGTGTAAAAATGGGTTACTATGCCCCAAGACTGGCCAGCGTCTGCGTAAATTTACATGGGCCACTGATGGACCCTTTGACATCCGGGATTTTGTCGTCAAGCAATGTTTCATATCTAAAGTGAGATTGAATCGCCGGGATGTCTCTTGTTAACGTTTGCTGTGGCGTAAAGATGAAGTTGCCGGAGTGGCTGCGAGGCGATGTCATTGATGTTAGGAAACATGTTCTTGCTTGGCAAGCCCAAGCACAAAATATTCCCATTCCCAAGGTTAGTTTACATAACGTGACTCAACACCGCTTCCTTTTGATATACATTGGCCACTATCACACATTCAGTCGCCGGCACGGTCACCCGGTCCATCACTGAATATCTCTCGTCAATTGACTGCTCTCTCACTGTCTCCGTTCGAAGGTATGCGTTTTACGGTAGTGTGTCATTGAGGTATTTACAAGACTTTTCTTCTTACAGGACGACAGCATTCTGGAATTGATGTTGGTGCTGACTCTATCACATGTCACTGTTTCTAACTGCACTATTGTCAGGATACTCGGAATATCGCCCGTATTCTTACCGAGCTTGCTCGAAGAGGTGTGAAATTAGATACCAACACAAGGATTAATCCTGATAGACGTTGGTACTGGATGGGAAATCAATTAGGGCAAATATACGAGGAATTTTTTCCTTGATAGATTGAAGTCACAATACTTAGGCGCCTTTTTTTTGCCTTCGTTCCTGTCATGATGTATAACAATGATTTTAAATGAGAATTGAATCAAAAGGGGACTTGAAAAGCCTAGGGTGTCCAAGTGCCATACATCGTACAAGCTATCGGGTTACATTGGTTATACAACAAGACTCCCTCTGCGGCTAACCCAGTTCTGGTAAAGTTTAATTTTCTTCCGCAAATTGCCGCAGGTTGCTAAGGTGCTCCGATACCTGTTCCTTGAAAACGCACATATCGTTGGTACTCTTAACAATAGCTTTAACTGTCTCTTCTCGCAGTCGGTCCGTTTTCTCAACCTGTTCCTGATAGCTGTGCAGTGGGAAACTATTCAAATACTCAAAGGATAGCTGAGGAATGATACTCACGCAATCTCTAAGGCCTGTAGTCTGAGTTTTACACCTACGCCACTTGATTTAGCTGCTGCTCGAGCTTGAGCGAGTTCTTTCTCCAACCGAGTGGCCTCGGTGTTGCTAACCAAAGCATCATCTTGCGCAGCCTGTATACATAATAATCATAGTGAGCCCTGAGAGTATAATAAACTCGGCCTCAGTCAATAATAACCTAACCTTTCTAAGAGCATCTGCTTGACCGGAAAGCACGTTTGTCCGAACTTCCAAGTTACTGATGGCCTCTTCCATGTTTTCGCATTCTATGATAAGTCTATCCAAGGTGAAATCAATCTGGATTGCTTCATCTTCGGCATCTCTGCGTTCTCTTCGCCTTAGGGTGGCCAGTTCGATGAGTGCTGGTGTAATAGTGGCCTTGAGATCTTGACCTGATATGACCTGTTTTGGATCTTCCTTCGCCACGTCAAATGCAATCTCAAACTTTATATGAGACACTGGAGAGGGCGGTTGGGGATGTAGTTCCAAACGCCAAAGATATCCCATGTATTCGTCTACGGCCCTTTCCACATCTGCTGACCGATTCGCCAAGGCTACCTCAAGGTTGTAATATGCTTGTTGAGTTTCAGCGACTTTGCGCCTAAGCTCTCCTAAGGTACGATGTAGATTATCATGTTCACTGTTCATGCGAGTGACCTCTTCAGGGGAGAGGTTTTGTTCTCTGATAGTGCGGGAAAGTTGTTCGTATTCCTCTCGCATCTTTTGAAGGTTGGATTCTAATTTAAAAAGAACTATCTTGAGACTCAGTTCAAAATACAATCGCATGAAACTGACCTTGCGTTGTGATTTCCGCTTGAAGAGTCTTGACAGCTTCTTTATACTTATCGACTTTGGCTCGATGGTGCGCAATAACACTTGTGAACTTCATGTGATCCTTCTTTAAGTTAGAATTGTCTGCTTTTAATTTGACAACCGGAGGCTGTGGGGAAGTGTGAGTCTTCAACGTTTGACGACGAAGAACAATTCCATGTAACTTACAGGTGTAGCCATTGCGCAGTCATATTCCTTCCGCAATTCCCGCAATTCCTCTCTTAGTCGGTCCCGTTCCTGAAAAACCATTTGGTTACGCTTGGCTGCCACAGACGATGCTGAGAGCAAATCTCTAACTAATTGACAATCACTTACCATATCTATCTTCCAATTCCTCATCTTGCTCAGTGAAATCATCGGATCCCTGTAGGAATACGTCATAAGCCTCCACATAGTATTCAAAGGCCAAGGTATTGTTGTGCTCTTCGCCAAAAAATTCTGGTACCAGGGCCTTATTCTGAACTGTGGGATCATCGCTTGAGGCATATGATGTTTTGACCTAAAGAATATATAAGTTTTCGATTACAGTGTGAATAAACCAAGACTACAAACAACACAGAGAAGGGTCATCCAATGTAATACAGCCAACATAGACGGCCAAGCATGCATGCTGCCAACAGCTTGCATCCACTTGATGTTAATCTGTTCCGCTGCAGGGTAGCGATGATACTTAAGAGTCGGAATGATCTCATCGTCAAACTTCTTATTGCCTTTGCACAAAACGTAACATGGGTCGAGAATCTCGAACAGCCAGCGAAACACGGTTTGAAAATCTTTACTGGTAGGTGACTGCAATGTCTTCATTGTGATGCTTCCGGGGAATTGGCTATCGGTCAGGAACTTGAGGATTTGTTTTTGTTCCAGAGTCTGAAATTGTTTGTCTCGTATAGGTCGGTTGTCTTTGATGGGCTGCGACATGTTGGTCATAGCAGCCGTAGGCGCCATAGATGAACGAGCCATCCCTCCACGACGTGAGCTGGTAGCAAAAATCCATTCGTCAGTAAGTCTGAAGGTTGTGCTTTGCGACGCACTGCTTTGCACTCAAAGGGGTCCGTCCAATGTTCCCTACGGATGACATACGCATACGAGCTGTCTGTGTGACTTTAATGGTAGATGCAGGCATAGGAATCCCCGAACGTGCGTTGGCTGCTGGGGCAGCAGTTGGATGTAATGTTTGACGACGTTCCATCGCTGTTAACAAAAGACGCGATACGCGACGGGGCACGCGGCGAAATTGTCACGTGACCGAGTACGATTTGTTTGTGTACGGGGGCCACCAATTTCACCACTATGAGCTCCCGACGCAACCTATTTGGTGGTGCGATCACAATGGATCTTTTTACAGACTTCATAGATGCATCGTATGTCTCATTTGATTGATTTTTTTCCTTCTATAATTCGATCATCCTAGCAAGTGATTTGCGTCAAGTCCCAGATACCCAAGAGGTCTTCCTAGATCCCGAGTCTGACATGAGTATCATCGTGGAAGTATTGGAGCGAGTTGATGTTCAAGATGCTGAGAACGCTATTAAGTTGGTGTGTTCCTATTCGTGGGCTTTGTTCACCGAAAACACTGGCATTTCAGATTTCACTTCGATTCGCTGGCCCACGATAATTCTGCAATTTCGCAGCAGATCTTTGAGGTAATCTTTCCCGCCGAACCAGAGAAGACTCCGCCGCTGGAAACTCCAGATCCAATCATGCTTCACGGCGAGCAGTTAGTACAAAAGTTTAACAACACCACTCCTGATCGCGTGTGCTTGTTCGTCGCATTGTTTCGCATAGAAGCGAAGGGGGTTGATCTGGTTTTGACCCTAAATATGCCTCTCCCTCTCCCCACAGATGAAGAGGACACACAGCCGGAAGAGGATGCAATTCTGAGAAATTCCAAGGAGAAATTTGACCTTGCTGTAATGTCACTCAGAATTGTCGATTTGGGCTTATTTGCTTGATTGTGCTCTGTCTTCCCCTTTTTGATTTTGTAATACACTTCTAGCCACGGAAGTTGGTTGGACGTTGTATGGTACGACGCGGGCATGGATCGTTGCTTTGCTCATTATACGGGTTGGTCATACATGATGGGATCGAAAGATGAGTACAAATATAAGACAAAAGATAGTTGAACATAAGGTTATTGATACAACTCGCCAGTAATCAAGGCTCACAATATCTCTAGGAATACAAGGTGGGATGGTCAGCCACGGGGGAGACGACGGTGTATCAGCTAGAATCTGGTGCATCTCCATCCTCGGCCGCAATTTCGGCCTCAGGCTCTTCATCTATTCGCTGCTCCCTGACGCTGGTATCTGCACCCATATTGATTTTAGCATTTCGCTTCCGCTTTGCTGATTCCTTCAACCTCTCCCATCTTTCTCGGAATTTTTCAATCATAGCTTTCTGTGGACAGGTATCATCAGTCATCGGTATGTTGCCAGGGAGATCCAGCTAGACTGGTTGACCTGTTTTTCGTTCTCGCCCCTCACAATCTTAAGTTCCTCCTCGAGTTCTTTAATTCGACAGATCAAATGATGATCTCGATTGCCTGCCGGGTGAGACATAGGTGTAAGGGAGGGAAAATTGATATTTAGCAAGCTGTGGTCAACGGGGGGCATCGATCTCGGTGGCAATAAGCCAGAGTTCTTAACCCGTTGGGCCTATTGCAAGTGTGTAAATAGAACATGACTGTCGAACCCAAAAAGTATCACCTCGCGGCGTGCGTGTCCTATTCGTTCACGCAATTGTTCTTCCTGTTCCACCCGCATCCGTTCAGCATTGTCAAGTCTCTGTTGTAACAATGCAAGTTCAAGTTTAAGATTCTCGTTCTCCTTTTGAACTTTGGATACCAAAGATGAATCGGTTGCAGACGGGATCATGAAAAACGATTCGGCGGATGGCGAGTCTTTATAATATATGTATAAGTGCCGATGCAAACAAACACCATAAGAAGACATTTGACCTTCATCAGCCATCACTTCCTCTAAATCACAAGTAACATAGTGCCCACTCCCTCTAACTCCAAAGGTAGGGTCCACAGATACTCGGAGACTGCTTTCCAAATGCTTCTGTGCAACAACAGAGGAGCTATGCTTGTTCGGCTGTTCTGATTTTTCAAGGACCGTTTGTAATGGAGTATCATTGCTGCCCAAACTTCGGTAGTTTCGGTCATCAGCACCAAAACGCGTTAATGGAGCCGTGGCAAATGCTACAGGTTGCGAGAGATTATCCAGCATTCCTTCCAGATCTTTCCAAAAATGATTAAATGTGTCCATGGGGTCCGACTTGGCAAATATAAGCAGGAATCATAAGAGAGACCAAGATACGCACCTGCTGTCCGAGTACCATATATGAGTCATCGATGGTATGATTGGAGTCACCCATACGACTTCGTGAGACTATATGTGATGACGATGGATGAGTTCCGGGTAAGGGCGAATTGTGAGACCGTGGTGGAGCAGGTGGGCGCTGAGGAAGGCTTGGATCTTTGCCTTCTTCTTTAAGCCTTGCTATCTTTTTCTGGAGTTCCTTTCCAGCTTTAATATGCTCATGGTATAGCATTCGAAGGGTGCGTTTAGTCTAATAAAACGTCAGATACTAAGCTCACAAGAAGATGAATGACAATGACAGACCCCTTCGTCGCTTGCTTGATCCACACATTGCAAAAATGCTTCAGCGCTTTTGTAGTGCTCCTCCGCCGCTAAAAAGGTAGAGTCGATTAAAAACCAGGGTTTGATAGGGAACCATACGAAATACCTGGTATGAGGAGGCCCTGGTTGATGTAATCGTCAGCATTGGATGCGTGCTGGTGCGCCTGATCATGTCGGATTTGAGTTCATGACATGGACTCCGTTAAACAACTGACCTTGTTCAGAGGAGTGTCGGGAGGCATTGCTATAGTATATATGTGGTGACGCCGGTATCACGCAGGGGTCCGGCAAGGGCCGAACTATTGCCAGATGTTATGGCATTTCATTTTTATCAGCCGAGTTCTGGTTGGTATAGGAAAAGACGGGTGCTGATGATTACTGACAAATTTCCTGGAAACTTAATTATCTAAATGCAGGACCAGGAAATCTCTAAAACGGTACTTTGATCAGTTATACATATATTTTACAAATAGGTAATATCCCCTCGGAAAGTACACTATTCTAACATGATTATTTGAAAGATGATCTTCATCTTCCACAGATAAGAGTGTTATTACCTGTACTCACAGCCAGAGTCCAGTAACAAATATCCACTCTCGCACGCACTAGTACAATAGCGTTGAAGAGATGAGGTTAGTCTTTCCGGGGATGGATAGGAAATACTTATTGGATCAATACGATGTCCCTCGTGTCCTTGAGTGTAGGCTTCACGATAATCCGGATGGGTCAACACTAATCAGTATATGTCGCGCATAAACTGATTATCCACCTCATCAGAATTCTATGGATCCTTGTGGTGTGTCTAAGGCTTGATGTGCTGGTATCGTGCTATGGTGTCAATCATGCATGTGAATAGCGTGAACACTGAATCATACCCGACATACGACCCAGATAAATACAAGAGGGGGAAATATTGTCAGTATATGCTTCCGACGCGTCTTAGGATAACGGTAACCAGAACTGCTTCTAGTTCTTAGCGCATGTATCTTCCGATAGCAAAGACTGTCAAAGTTCAAGATGACTAAGAGGCTGTCACGGTATCTCGATCCATGGTTCATGTAGAAGGCGGGACGTAAGCTTGATAGGGGTGTCCTGGCCACTGGCATAAATGACAAATGAATCATACTCTTTGGGGTCCAAACGCTCCCCTGGAGCGGTCTCCAAAATGGGAACAAGGCCTGTTGCCTTTCGCGTGTCTAGAGGTGTATGTGGAAA
>QFEC01003941.1:0-37833 GCA_003316585.1 Gomphus bonarii | reverse complement strand
TACACCCTATATGACGATGCTGTCAAATCGCAAGGGAACAATCGAATACGTACTTGGTAGGAAATCTGATGATCATGTACGTAACTTAAAACCTTTAGAGAGCAGAGATGGGATTTTACGATGTTATGTCATCGCCACGGCAGAAAAGAAGGATTGTCGAGCCATGTCAAATATTCGCCAACATCATACAGCCTTGATCCAATGACGAGAAAGCCAAAGTTTCTGACCTCGCGAAAGGAATTGTATGATCCCGAGGATCAGGGTTGAGTCTTCTCTGCCAAGGTATATATTTGTGATTGAGAATTCAGCCTTGGTGACTACGCGGCCGATCGTAAACCGAATGTGGATGATGGCCCATTAGGTATGCTGCATTAACTACTCCGTCATGTGGTATATAAGAATTAAAGGGAAGTGGAAAGCCTTGAGCGCCATGGCAAGTAGGACTATCCTGAAAGTCTAGGAGCCGAGATTCATACCAGAAGATGGGATGTCCAAAAGACTCCAATGAGCCCATGGTTCATCCGAATCTATGCCGGATTCGAAGCTGTCAAAGTCCACAAAGTACATAGTGAGTAGACTGTTAGACCATGATCAAGAAAGCGGGAGTCATAACTGCAACACAGAACACGAACTTACTGTTACTCATGCCATAGTATTATGAGTTGGGTCCGTACGTGACGACGACAGAGAAGAATTGGCGCATAAAATTTTAATCTAAAGGCGTATTCATGTCAAAGTATGGTCGATGCGGGAAAGTCAGAGTGTAACAGGCATACGGCTGACTAGTGGCAGTTGACTAATTATACTGAAATGAAAAGTATTAGCGTGTGAACTTTACTCGGGGCCCACAAACAATTTGGGCGTCTATTAAACTTAGCTACGGGAGTCTTGCTCTCTCCCGCTAGATGGCCTCCATTTCGAACCCATACCTCTCTCAGCGTTTTCGTACTCTCATATGGTCTTGTCTCGATTTTGACCTGCTGAGGACTGCGACTTTTTTCGCCGAACGGTACTTCTATGTGGACCAAGACAACCATGAGGCTCGCCATCTCTTTGCCCTGGCTCTCCTCAAGAGTGCTCAGCCTCAGTCGGCACTTCATCTTGTCGACTTACCTGCAGAGGCTAGATGCAGTAGCTGTGTAGAGATCTATGCCCAGTGTTGCAATTCGCTTGGGAGGTATAGGCAAGGACGCGAGGCGTTGGAAATGTGCATCAATAATGGTGGCCCATCGGATCTGGGTACGTGCACCAACTACTATTCAGCATGATTTGGCGCATCTTATTAGCTGCACTCTATATTACAATCTAGCTATACCCTTGTCTAGAGAGACGCATGTTGTTCCCGATGAGGCCATATTACAGTGTCGAGCTGGGACGCTTGCTTATAAGGCGAATCTCTCGGAGAAGGCAGCAGCAAGCTTCACTCGTGCGCTCACCCTTAATCCCCTCCTTTGGGAAGCTTTCGAAGGTCTCTGCGCCGTTGGTCAGTCCCAAGCAATCTCCTTGACTTTTGCCATATACCTTTCGTATAACTATTGTCTCTAGGTTCGTTCCCAGACATCGAAGAATTGTTTCCCACGAGATCAAAAGCTCCAGGAAGGCAGTCTGAAGACTCTCCTTTATCTGTGATACTAGAACGTAGACCCGGACCAGCATCAACAGGATTAGGATTCTTCACTCCCGAGGGACCAGTTGCAAGTAGCTCAACTGGTCGTGGACGAAATTGGGTGCCCCAAGCTTTTCGTATGGATTCATCCCACCCACGAGAGTCAATGTAAGTAGATTCTGTTTAACGCTATAATCGACGCTTCAATTTATACAGAGGTACCGCCGAGACATCATTGATGTCTGCCGATGGTTCAATGATGGCATATGGCGCAAACCACGGAAGAGCGTTGTCCCTGCCACAAGCGCAAAGAGCATCATCGACATCCGGGCTGACCTTACAGTCTAATACACGTATTTTGTCCTCTGACGATGGTGGGCCCGTGCCTAAGAAAGCTCGGGCTGCAAGAGGAGACCTTACGAACTGGAAAGATTCGACAACATCCACTGAAAAGATACGTCAGAGTACCGCCTCGGGAATTGTCAAGGCACGCGACGTATTCCTCTCTATGAACAACATCTCATCTGGTGGGCATGATCAGAACAGTCTTCGTCGATCTACACGGCTGCTTAATAGTGCTGGTGGGGGAAAACAGACCCATTCCGTCAGGGTCAGTGACCAGCTTAGAATGTGGGGCCAAAACCTTAATTGTTGCATTAGCATCCACCACAGAGAGACCGACGAAAAACTCATCATCGTGCTAGATCCACCTCAGCTGGGTCGGAAATGGAAGAGGACATCCTGGATTCCCCAAATTCTCCTTCTGTTTCTTCATTGACGCAATCGCCGCGTTCTGACGCGTCCCCGGCGCCCAGTAATCTCACAGCAGCTCAGGAGCAAATAGCTCAGGAAGCTATCGAATTTGAAGCGGCAGATAACTACATATATGAGCTCATGAAAATCTTTGCGAGAGCAACACAAAATCTTGCATGCTATCGTTGCCAGGCAGCAGTGGACGAGTTAGACAAACTGCCAGATGATCAGCAAAAGTCACCTTCAGTTATGATTCTTGTTGGAAGAGCACAGTATGAACTGAACGAATATGCAAAGGTGAGCAGCATTATTACTAGGAGCTCAAACTCAACCATACGTAGGCAGAACGTGTATTCCAAGAAGCGCGGAGGCTAGAACCACATCGATTATGGGACATGGAGACATATTCAACGCTGCTGTGGCACTTACAGAGGACTGTCAAATTATCCTTCCTAGCTCAGGAGCTCGTCAGCATCGATTCCCGCTCACCGCAGGCGTGGATCGCAGTCGGAAACTGCTTTTCTCTACAGAAAGAGCGTGCGCAGGCCTTGGCCTGCTTTCGAAGAGCAACTCAGTTGGACCCACGTTGCGCGTACGCTTACACGCTAAGTGGACACGAATGTATAGATGAGGACGTGGAGAAGGCGATAAGCTTTTTCCAATCGGCACTGCGAGCAGATCCCCGGCATTATAATGCTTGGTTCGTTTCGTGCATTGCTGCTTCTTGATTGCAGCGGGGTTGACATGTGACATTAGGTATGGTTTGGGTACCTGTTACTTACGGATGAGCAAACTCCGCCTGGCGGAATATCACTTTAGGAAGGCGGCTGATATTCATCCCGACAATGCTGTTCTTCTGGGCTGTGTGGGAATGGTGGGTATTTCTATTGAGTGAAACCCAAATCTAACCCAAAATGCCAGGCTGTGGAGAGGCGAGGTGCCAAGGAGGAGGCGTTCGCGTTGTTCGACAATGCAGTGCACCTGGCACCAGATAACGTGTTGGTACGCTACCGGCGGGCCAAATTACTGATTGGGATGAAGCGATATAATGTAAAAGAGTCAGACGTGTCTTGATTCGATCGTGCACTGACACGGTTGCAGGCGGCCATCGACGACCTAAAGACCCTTCGGGATCTAGTACCCGAAGAAGCCAATGTTGTCTTTCAGCTGGCAAGAGCTTACCGCTTGAAGGGACAGACGCCGGAGGCACAACAAACTCTGCTTGTAGCGCGCGATATTGCGCCAAAAGACATGAATAAACTGAAGCGACTCATGGAATTGAGTAAGGACGAGGCTGGAACCATAGAATCATCAGGGGCGACAATGGAAGAAGGCTAGAGCATAATACCAAGCGGGTTTTGACTGTAAGATAGGCTGTAGCTATACTATACTATACTATACTGTAGATCGGTTGCTTATCAGACGGAGTTCTATCTGCCGAATGACTCCGAACCGGATAAACGCCCACCGCCCCAACTCCGTATAAAGACTCGAGTCACAGTAACTCCCTCTCCTAACCCGCCACCACCACCCCTTACAATGTACTTCTGAATGTCGTCCCCATAGCCAAAAATCACAAGTAAACCCTTTCTCGTCTCCAAGGGTCTACAAGTCCACCCCAGCATGGTTAACACGCACCGCATAGACGTGCTCTTCAACCCGTTCACAGAAGCCTACCGCATATCTTGAGTCTACCTCGTCGTGATCATGTATGTCCTTTCTCCTCACTCTAACCCAGTGCTCTCGCTCATTACCTTCGCCTCGCAGCCACCAGACACCACAATCAATCTTGATACATTCGCTATGCCTAGCCTTTCATCTTGGCTGTCAGATATTTCCCGCAGGAAGCTGCGCACTGCAGCTTCCGGCCATGACGGCTCGCGGGACACCATCGACCTCCATCGTTTTGTGCTGTTGAAAAACTCCATTACTCATGCAGAATCAGCTTCGTCCTCGCCCTCTTCCTCCTCGCCATCTCCCTTGCTTGTTCCAGACGATGATCGTGAAAAAGTCCTTGCTTTACCAAATACCACGCCTATGACATCGTCGCTCGACCAGCGCACAACGTCTCCCAGTCTCGATTCTGAGGAGAAGTGGCTGGAGAGCGTCCTTGAGACCTTGGATGATGGTTTTGATGAGGTCGAGGTGGATGTCCATCAAGTAGATGATGATGATCTTGATTTCCTCGACTCTGCCTCGCGAGAATCGTTTGAATCTTGGGCTCCTCCCTATGCTCACATTCCTATTCCTTCGGATACTTTTCTTTCGGCCCCCATTCCTGTACGATCACCACAGTTCCCGCCTCAGACTTCACTCCATTTCCTCATCAATTCACCTGACTCGCGATTTAGCCAACCATATATAGAACCTCGCTATCCCGAGGCCGATCTTGACCTGCCTCTCTCTGACACGGACATTGAGTCGGACGATGATGACGGTCCATTAACACCCTACAGTGGTTCGCAGCCGTCGCTTGGGCAGCAATCAACTGTAGGGCCAGAGGTCTACGTGGAGCATGATTCCTATTTCTTGTATCCTTCTGAGCTCGATCCCATTTCCCCACCTATCTACTTTCAGCAGTGCTAGATGCAATCCTTATCGACTCTTGTTTCCCGCACGTTTAATGTCATGCATAATTGTCACTATATGTTTTGGGTCAAGATAGCAATATTACAGGCGGTCACACGACCCCGGTAACCTACGTCATGTTATCTCTACTGATAGCTTCTCTTCGGCCGTCTCCCGCGGCAGATTCCACATGTCGTCTGCGCGAGACGGAACTGAGCTGGGATTGATATACTGCACTGCCATATTGTTAAATGCCAGGGGAAACACATCTAAAGGGGGGATCATGTCACAGATCAGGTATTTACCTGGCACCCAAATCAGAAAGGCCGTTTGAGATGATCCACGAGGCTCACATATGCGAGATACACATGGTGTCAGTCGTTCAAACTTCAGTAGAGGTGTTCTGCTGTCTCACATAAGATCCAATATCGGCTGTATTTTCAAGGGGACTCACACTGTCTCATATTCCTGCAATACGTTCCCGAGGAGGAGGAGGCGTTGCAGGTCGTCAACGGCCCAATTCTCTCGTAGAATATTCTCGTACAGCTCTACGCCGCAGTGTGGCATGAACAGTAGGGTGTTGCTGTTCACCGCATGCTTGCCATGCTAAAGGGGCCTGGCAGTGTGAGAGTCGGCGATAGAAGTGCATCTAAACCGGCACATGCCTTGTTTTCGGTCAAAACTTTGAACCCCATCGCCAGTAATCCCTGCACGTCATCTTGGCTAAAGTGTGGGTCAAAGAATTCCACCTTGCCGGGACTCTGGGACATGGTAAATATTTTGAGTGAAAAAGGAATAGTTCAAACCGTCCCCTGTAGAAGAACAACATACAATATTCAAACTGTGGCAGATGGAAGTGATGAATACTAATTGTGCTGTTGCGCTTTTGGACGCCAAGGGACTCCCAAGGCCAAGACAAAGGACTAGTACTTCGTGCATGTTCCACTGCAGGGTTTGGAAGGATGCTTCGACCTGCTCTAACCAATATGCCTTGGGAAGGGTTCTGGGATCGTTACGCTGTCAGATACATACTTTGACATCCTTTCATCCACTCGATGTCGCGAATTTCTCTTTCCATCTTTTCTACTCGGGTAGCAAAAGACTCAGTGTTAGCTTGAATCTTCGCAGTGGCCCTGCGAGTTCTTCTCCGAGAGTGAACAGGCTGAAAGGAATCATCAGGGATTATAATTGGGGACGACATCCTTGAAGAGCAAACTGGTAAAGCTCATCCTCTCTGAAAAAGTTGAATGTTCGGCATATTCCGAGGATAGAAATCCAGCAATAATCAAAGTTCTATCAAGTCACATACATAATTGACTAATCCAAGACAAATTGACAAAATACAGTACGAAGAGTACAAAGCACGATAGCAGAGACAACATAAACGGAATACAATTACGACGTAGAAGTGCCTCACAGTATATCCTCGTCTTTATCCTCCAGCTGGCTTGGCTTTAACATCCCAGGAATCCGCATAGCAGCCTCACGCTCAGTTTGAGCTCGCTGTTGCGCCGCTTTCTCTTTCTCCTCCAAGTAGAGTTCCGCATTGTCGCCCGTGAACTCCTTGAGCTGAATGAGGAAGTCGCGCAAGGCCAGCTTGAAATGAGGCTGATCATCCTTCTTGTAGAACTGGAATAAGCTAGTCACGAAACTTTGAATCTGTGCGCTGAGTTGCATATAAGGGTTAGAATATTAATCCCTACACAGTGTATGAGCTCACAGCTGTAAGTGGGGAAATGCTGATTGAAGGAGCTTGACACAATATTCGCGGAGGAATACTGAATTTGACATATTTGGATCCGATACGTTGGCAGGCTGAAATAGTGGTAGCTGGACTTGACCTGTTTCCACTAGTTCAAACATCCGAGCTAGCAGAGCACTCTGTAGCCGAAAACCTGCGACCATTTTCAACCTCGAGAAATAGGATTGGTCTCTCATTACGTACCGCTCTTGTGGTCTGCGTCCGTTACTACCCAAAATATATCTCGTAGAATACTGAGATAGTATTGTTGATAAAAACCATTTGAGATTTCTTGGGCTTGAGCGGAGAAATTATCCACGACCTCCGCACACACTGGACAGAAGTGTCAGCCAAGAGACAACCAATTCAGTAATACTCGATCGCACGACTAAGTCCCATATCTGCAATGTCACGCATGGTGTGCTTGATACCCCAAACAATACTATCCATAAGAAGTTTAAACTCTGATGGCGGAAGAATCAAGAGGGCTTTAAAATATTCTCAGGCCTTATCGAAAGGCAAACATCGGGCGACATACCTTCAAAGCAGTGAAGGTTGATGGAGCGTAACAACTTGTAAAAACCAACTCGATGCTCAGGAAATTCGGTGAAATCTTTGTTGATCATATTGAGAGTAGGTTCAAATACTGCGTCCAGAATTGAAGGGATCTGGGGTGCTAATCGATCCTATATTGGAATAAATAAATATGTAAATACACAAAAAACTGGCGATTGGACAAATCCTACCTCCAGACGACTAGTGATTGTTGCCATAATATTAAGTACGTCGGCCTCGCGAGAACCAAGGGAATTGTTGGAATAATCGCCTAGAATAGCATCAAGGAGAGGGGACATCAAATTTTCATTGACTGCGTCGAGATCCTCGGCTTTTTTCACGAAATTCTCCATGAGTTTTAGGACTTCTTTCTTGATTGTGCGCAAGCTTCGGACTTTAGGAGTCTTGATAGCAATAGGACCCTCTTGTGCAACGGTCTCGCTTATGATACCACTAACGGCTTTGTAGAGGCCAAGCATATCGAGATATATGCGTCCAAGTTGAGGTAAATAAAAGCTGCCAATTGAGATGCATGCAGATACGTTGGTCTTCAAAACGTTAGCTATGATTTTGAGATTATCTGTGTTACTGAGAACATCAACGTTAGAGCCCGCCTGGATCATCAAAGAGTCCCAGGCATCATTAGGAAGCTCCATGAGCTGTTCAATGAGATTTTCTTGGGTTGGCTTATTGGGCTGGGCCGAGATCATGTATCCGACAGCTTCGTAGAAAGTGTGAACCTATAAGGATGTCAGATCTGCGTGTCTGTCTCATTTTAACATATCTTACCTGTTGCGGGGAAAGATCGACGGTGATCCGATGTAAGAGTCGTAGAATTTC
Source organism: Gomphus bonarii (assembly GCA_003316585.1). NCBI lineage: Eukaryota > Fungi > Basidiomycota > Agaricomycetes > Gomphales > Gomphaceae > Gomphus > Gomphus bonarii. The sequence continues at coordinate 29,770 of QFEC01003941.1, read as the reverse complement.
GTCTATGAAGGGCTCACTTTCGCCCCCTTGGAGCATGACGAACAGTCGGCGACATCTTTGTGCGATTTTGATGAATGTATCGCATGCCATGTCTTGTACACCTGGAAGAGAGGTGAGAGTTGGACAGCTAAAACCAGAGGATTTCTTCAACCTTCGTGCGTCTCATGCATGAATTCGAAGAGCTTGTTGACAACTGTTTTAAGGAATTTCCAATGTGCCTTCAGAAATCGCGGATATTGGCCAACGATATACATGATATTTGCCGCTACTACGGCCTTGTTGTCTTTCCCTCGTTTCATTTCGCATAATCCAAGTAGGTCTTTGATGACTGTGACCAAGAAGCGCTTCTCGGTTTCCTCATCTGAAATACCAGTCAAAATCTAATCCGAGAACGGTCTGATTTCTGTATTGAATAATTGGAAACGTACTCATGGCACCAGAAATGGAACCTATGGCCCAGCATAGTGTGTTTAAGTTGTTCCATGACCATTCAGAGCCATCAACTTGCTTAGCCAATTTCTCCGAGAGGATACATTCGGTATCGTTCACGTCCAGATGTGTGAGGTAAACAAGGAGTTCACGCATTGATTTGTATAGCACAATAGTGTCGCTCTCTTTCATGAACTCTCGCACAATTTCGCCTTCATCATTCTCAACCACGAGAACCTGAATTCAAGGAGTTAACTGATATAAGCCGAAACATAAGAACTCTACATTATACGTACCTCCTCTGGTTTGACCATTCTCTCGATAACGACTAGGCGCAAGTTTGACAGAACATCAACATAGATATCTCGTCTTAACGGTACTCCATCCAGCATGGCGGAGGTGCCCCCTAGACTAAGGCTCTTGAGCAAACCTTCCTCGCCGATCGGCAAATTCTGAATCTCATCGTAAAGTTCCGCAACCAACCGAATCCAGTACTCCACGCAGATCTTGAAAATTTCACGCTCTTCGACTTGACTTATCTTCACCATATACAGATGGGCATTGAGAAGAACGTCATTAGAGCGGGGAGTCTCTACTGCGCGGAGGTGGTAGGAAAGAAAGTTGGAGAGGAAAAGTGCAAGGTTAAGGACGAGCTCTTGACCACTGTCCCCAGAAGACTCATAAGCTTCCGCGATATCTAGAAGCGTATGAGTAGCAATCTCACAGAAAAGTGAGAAACACACTTGTGCTGGGAGGAACCATACGGTTCACAGAGGTCATTACCATGGCAAATAATATGACAAATTTGGGGTCATATTCCGGCCCAACATTAAGTGCAGCAATCTCTGAGAGAGCTCTCAGTGTTACATTCCGAAATTCAGGAGCTTCCAGAAACTGTTCAACATATCATAAGACAAAATCACAGAATACGACGGTCAATATTTACGCACTCGAGTGAGCAACATATCAATGATCGAAGTCTCAAAAATATAGCCCAATGGTATCCAGTTTAGAAACCGAAGTAGTGTTTCCAATGTCGCCTTGATTAACGAGGTCTTCTGGGCCTTCTCAAGTACCTCCGAACATAGTTGAAATATCTCGGAAAATTCGCCACACATTGAATTCTTGAGGTTTTTGATCTTGGTCTGAGTCATCTGGTCGGCTGAGTAGTCAAAAATTTCTTCGCTCAGAAGCTTCAGAATAATCATGTTGTTCTCGCATAGGCTCAAGTTTGTTTTCGAGGATTGGACCAGCTCCGGGATGAACGTTGACCAATTGTGCGGCCACTCTTGTTTCAGGATCTGGTAAGCAGGTATGTGAAGTCTAATCCAGTTGGGATGCACTTTAACAAACCTGTACGAGAATCAGATTTAATTTGTTCATGAACGTCTTTTCTTTGCGCATTCTGGCTTCGTCGGATGCAACCACCATTATCAACCCAACGATAAAATGCCGTATTCCTGAAGATCGTTATGATGATAGTGCATACATTGTACGTAAACGTATCCTTGCCTTGTCTTTGTGAATCGGGTAAGGTCTTCCATCGAGTTTGTATGAGTTTTTCTAGAATCTGTAAGCCAAGATACTGCACAGTGCAAGACATAAGAATGCATGCTGACGACAAAGGAGAAATGAGCTCACTTTCGCTTGAAGGAATGTAGAGTCTTCTAAAACTTTTGGGACGCGTTGCCACGAATCAGGACTTTCTTGGAACCGAGTCAATACCTGTTGTGCCAGTTGGCGCTATATCATAGAAAGAACCTAAGACGCCATATCAATATGGACATAAGTGAACCACTCACTTCTTCACCGGACCCAGTGTAGAAAACTGTAACAACCCTGTCAAACAGAGTGACATCAATGTCGTTGGAGAAGTCCAGGAGGGCCTGATGACATTGCAATAATGAGTGCACGTATTAGGGTTCAACATTGAACGCGGCCTGCCTCCATGATTTTCAAGCGCCACAAAGTGAGTAGATATATTGGTCAATGGGGGGTATATGGGACAGGGAGGACAAAGGTTAGCAAGTCGTGCTTTGGGTGTGGCTTACAGGCACGTGACCGCGAATGCAACGCTTCAATTGTACGTCGCGATGTTCAAAAAGTAAACCGTGGTCGCGTCTCTCGCATTTTTTCTGACCGTCAGTTTTTTCGTAGGTTCGCGCCTACTGACATCTCTGGACAAACAATTCTCAAATCTTCTGTCCAACGCTCCATCAGATCGGATCTACTTTCACAACTCAAACTCGACTCCGACACTCTTGAGCAGATCTGGCCGAAAAAGGAACCACTTGTTCTTGTAAAGTGGTGAGCTCCATCTCGCTTCACTTCATCGCCGCTTCATGCATTCTCCCAGGAGCAGAGAACATATCTCAATTTTTACACTCCACGGCGAACCGCTATTCTTTCAGCACTTTGATGGACCATACTTTCCAACATTGAGGCTACTGCATAAGTGTAGGTCTCTTTTGACTCTTGAGCCATGATTGATGGCGGAATGATCTCTGTAGACCCTTTTCTACTCCCAGCAGTAAGAGTAGATCGTGGCGCGATTCGCTTTCTGTTGTCTGGTGCGCACATGATGTGCCCTGGGTTCACCTCTCCGGGTGGGCAGCTGCCACCGCCAGAAGACGCTCTTCCGGAGAACACACCAGTAGCTATTCATGCAGAAGGCAAAGAGCACGCTGTTGGTGTCGGTATCACAAAGCTTGGCACGGAGGATATCAAGAAAATCAACAAAGGGGTAGGGGTCGAAATCTCATGTTATCTTGGTGACGACCTGTGGAATATCACTAAACTGTAATGATTACAATAAATGTCTTGTAGTAGAATTTCACCATGGTCATGATGAAGCGAGGTCCCACAATAACTTGGTGTACTCCGCGTCTGATTTCTGGCCATCCAAAGTCACGGAATGTACCTCATTTGATTCTGATCCTGAGGTGTGGTGAGTAATGGTAAGTACACAGAAATGGGTTACTCACTAACGAGGATTTTGACAACCTTCATAGTCTTGTCCAATACAGGCTCGAATCCCAAACTACGGCAGATCTGTAATCTCAATCTACGCAAGGTAGTCAGATAAATCAGATGGAGTAACAAAACAAACCACAGCACTCACGCCGTAGAGTCCAAATCATGATCTGATGCAACATCTTTATCTTCCAGTGCTCGTTCTTCCTCCCGCAAGCGTAGGAGCTCAGCCTCTTTGCTAGTCAATAGACCTTCGCCATCATTGATTGCTTTCCCTAACCCCATGCGTATATCCTCAAGCTCATTCATCAAACCAGCATGCTCCTGCTCAGTTGCAACATTGGCGGGTCGTGTCGCCGAGATCTTGGCTTGTTCTAGTTGTCTGGACAATGCTGTATAGTAATCAAGTCACCTAGAAGTAATCATGAATCTCAATTCAGTCTCACCTCGAAGTTGGACTCGCGCGTCTTCAGCTGACTTCTGCCTCACAGCACTCTTCATTCGCATATGCTCTTCAGCATCTGTGATCATCACATAGTCATCCTCAGGATCCATGTGCTCATTCATTGTAGCGATTATTGAACTGCTCTGCACGATGAGCTGCATTCTTTCTCAAGTGGACATACCTACATTGGTCCGAGCCATGACATGGTGGTTCAACGCGTCGTGATATATATCACGTGACCGGTCACGCAGCAAAATGGTAGCACTTCGGCAGTTTTTATTAGACGAAGAATAGTATCAAGTTTTAATAGGACTAGAACACTAATGGCCATGCGGATCCCGATCAGCTTTAGGCTCTGAAGCCACATTATGGTTAGTGAAACAAATGGTAGTTAAGCATCAAGCTTACCAGGCACACAATGGATCGCATCGTCGATGCGCAGGAGTGACACAGCAGCCTCAAATGCTGATTTAAGGCTGCGTACCTTGCTCACTGTAGGCTCTAGAACTCCAGCTTTGACATTATCTCGTACTTCTCCATTCAGCAAGTCCAACCCATAGTGCAAGAGAGCTTTCTTTGGGTCTCCAGTAGGTGCATTTTGTGCAGAGCTGTGGTATGATCGGAGCTTGGCGACTAATTCAGTAGAGTCTTTCGCAGCATTTACAGCGAGAGTTTTAGGAATGATGAGGAGGGCGTTTGCGAACTCAGCAATGGCAAGTTGCTCGCGCGAGCCCTATCACCAAATGTATTAGCCAATTCAAACGACTCGACTCAATGACTGACCATTGTGGTAGCGAAGTTTTCCAAGTAGATACTTAGTGCTGTTTCCACAGCGCCACCTCCTGGAACAACGGCCCCGCTCTCTAATGTCCGCTTGATGATTGATAAAGTGTCATGCAATGCCCGCTCCATTTCATCGAGCATGTAGTCATTGGCACCTCGCAATACAACTGATGCCGAATTTACGACCTTGGTTCCCCTTATCAAGATGAGCTCGTCATCCGATACGCGTTCCTGCACAACTTCTTCTGCAAGTCCCAGGCTGCTTGCTTCAAAGGTCTCTTCGCCCTCGAGATTAGCCAGGCTGGAGATAAGTGTTGCACCCGTCGCCTTGGCGATACGCCTCAAATCCTCTTTCTTGCAACGTCTGACGGCCATTGCCCCAGCCTCAACAAACTCTTTTAAGCAAAGGTCGTCGATGCCCTTCGTTGTTAACACGACATTGGCACCAGCACCCAGAATTTTGTGAATCCGTTCGAGGGTAATCTCGGACTCTCTGCATACGTCATTGAGAGGTAAGTCTAAGTAGAATGACTGCACTCACCTCTTACGAATCTCTTCTAATTGATTGGGATCGTCAATCAGAATCTGCACACCAAGATGCATACGGGTCTTTTGTAAATTAATGTCTAAACATGCTATTTTAGCATTTGAGATACGAGTTTTCATTGCTGTTTAAGCGAAGTTAAAAGGTCTTCCAGGTTGGCATTTGAAAAAAGTGCTTACCCTGGCTAGCAACAGTACAGTTGAGGGCATACCCTTTGACGAAGAGTGATTCTCGAGCGCTTTTTCCGTGAGCCTTTAAAACATTCACAGCCTTGACCGGGTATTTTGTTTCTCCTCGGTTATTAATTGTCTTTACTGCCAACATTGCTTCGACGGCCATAGGAGCAAAAAGATCATCATCGCTAGGAAATCCGTTTGATTTCAACCAAAATACGAAGTAGGCAGTCTATGGACACACCTCCCAATGATTTTGCTCGACATAGAAGTCTTGGCAGCATTAATCAAGGCTTCTTTACCTAGAGCATCTACCTTCACGCTTAGCTGATCGACCATGAATTTACAAGCCTCCCTGCATGCCAAGCGATAACCTGTGATGATGGTTGTTGGATGGATTTTAGTCTTGACGAGCTCGTTGGCCCTTCGTAACAATTCCGCAGCAATAATGACCACTGATGTGGTCCCGTCTCCTACTTCCTTGTCTTGTTTTTGTGCAAGATCAACGAAAATGCGCCCCGCTGGATGCTCGACCTCCAAAAGACCGAGAATAGTGGCACCGTCGTTGGAAATTGTGACTTCCTAATACAATGGTTAGAAAAGCTTTGCATACACATCAAGGATACAGATATAAAAAACACACTCCAATGTTATCCACCAGCATCTTGTCCAAGCCCAATGGGCCTAGCGAACTTTTAACAATGTTTGCTATCGATTGAGCCGCCACAACTGTTCCCATTTCGTGATACATTCTGTGGATAACTGTAACTATTAAGGCATACCATTCTGATCGCGAATTTGCTGTCCTGACACTCGGTCACCACCTAGAAATGCTCCAGCTCGCGGGTCACGTTGGAACATTGCCATTTTTTGAAGATGAAGCGAACGAGCGTGTTCAACGAGGCGCCTGTATAAGCGCCAGACCATTTGCGTTAAGTAGAATTCCTCGTTATTGCAAGTTTCATCTTTTTAAAACAACCAACAAAAACTTGGGTATTTCAAGTATTGTCAGCACTCTGCCGCCTTATGTTAAAGAAGATAGTTCCTAGACTAGGAATCATCTCATCATCTCCATGAAATCAGGCTGGCGCCAATCCTGGTAGTCACAGTTCGAGGATTTTCTGAGGCATGTAACCTACAATATGTATACTGGAAATTCCAAAATTTGTGTATATTGAGTCAGGAAAGACTCGCCGGGCCCTTGTACAATGTTCCCAGGTTGAGTTAGAATGCCCAATTGACGAGAACTGATCGTCGGTCCGGTTACACTATAATATCTGGGAGGTTGATTGTATGGTAACAGAAGTAATTCCACCGTCTTAACTATTATGCTTATGCTGGAAATTGGCGTAAAGCCCGAAATTCCCAACTGGTCCAGTCCTACAGAAATGAGTGACGAACTCGCTCGGGCACCCGCTGTAAATTTAAATGAACTAGGTGGAAAGTAAGCTGTAACCGACGAATCGCATGCAGTACGGCGCTGGGGATTTGGCCATTTGTTAATGCTGGCATAGATGAAGCATTTGTAGCCCGCCATTTGAGTTTCACTGAAGCTTATTTGGCTTCCCCGTAAATGAGAAATAAAATCCTCTTGCGACTTAATGTTGGAACGTGGGTCAAATTTCTCATCACACACTGGAGGCCTTTAAAACTCTCTTTCCCTTCGAGATTCTTTTGGCTATCGTGATCCCACGCGGACTTTCTTGAGGAACAACGCAGAACATGGAGATAGACCAAGTTTACTCGGCCCCGGATTACACCTGATTACTTCCAAGTCCCAAGTCCCCCAAAATAGTTTTTCAGCTCTATTCGATGGCTAACTTTCCATCAGTTAGTTTGGGAACAAGTAAATCGCATTACATCTTTGTCCTACTATCAGATAAGGAAGAAGCTCACGACATTATTTACCAAGTTTGTTCCAGTTTCCAGAAGTACGTTATGAATAGGATGACACAGAAACTCACGTCTATGTAGGACTATCTCGTGCAGGGGTATGGTTACAATGATGATCACCTGCGATTAACTCGAAAGGCGGGTATCAGTATTCATGATCATTGTTAGATGATCTATGATCCATGCAATGTGAAGGATGGAGAATGGGAATCAAGGATATTCATCTACCACTCCTTAAATTGCTTATTGGCATCATCCAGTGGTAGGCTGTATATTGTCCATTAAAACCATGAGGCTAAGATGTGTAAGCTCACATGTATCGAAAGGCGAATCATTGCTGCGCTTCAGATCAAGATCTGTCCTGTCCCAGTCGCCGACACACTGTCATTCAGGGCAAAGATTTGGCTTTCTATATTTGAGTTTCATACATCTCATGGCGATCTATCTCCCAAATCCCAAGGGATATATAAAGTGCAAGATACACCAGGTTGTACGACCCCCTTCAGACCAGGTGCAGCTAAAAGCACCTAGGACTGTTCTCTTTCGCACAATCTGGAGGCAATGGGATATTGTTCTACTCCCTAGCTCTCTTTGGACTAAACTTGTTCACTGAAGAGACTAATTCACTGAAACCTGTTAAAGCACTGGGCCCCTCCCTTAGTTTGGATGATATAACTTTTGCAGAGTATGTCAGGGCGAGTCACTAACGTGCGTAATGTCCGGCAGACGAGTCCTTGGAGTGTTTCCAATCAGCGATCCTGCAGGGCAGGACCGTTATGAATAGATGGATTTACAAGACTGTATCAATAGTTTATATGTCCATCTCCAAAGACCGAAATCACTCTAATGAATGAACATAGACTGAACGAGCGTAATGTATAATCATGAACGATCCGACAATAATGCCAACGCTTCCTCAGCTTAAAGGGACTCTTTAGTGTCACGGATGCGACGAAGTTCCTCACGCCCCGCAGCTTCTTGTGTTAGTTGCCTTGGGTAGAGGGCGTAGCCTAAGACGTATAAAACAGGGAAAAGCTGTCGGCAGTGGTTAGTCGAGGGATAAATCTAAGTAATATGCACATACGATGACCAGGGCCATCCAAGCTCTGTTAACCGATGGCGGAGGTAACGTTTGAACAAAATATATCCATTCATATGTGTATCCGAGGTGGACTTGATAGAAAGACATCCCAATAATTGCCAGACCTAATACAATGTGGAGATACTGCTGAGGTGATCTATAAAGTGTGTAACGGCTGGAGGGAATTTTGACAAAATGGGAGAGGACACCAAGGATTAGCTGGACAAAGTAGAGAATGAAGATAATGAGGCCAATGTTCTACAGTACATGCCTGTTAGTGTAGTTGCGACCTGGAACTATCTGAACACTTACCATGTGGGGATCGCTGAATGCCTTAACGCCCCCTCCGGAATTGACTGTATTGTTCGTCGCTTGGTATCCGTTAATCCAGCCAACAATTATGATGGGTCCAGCAACAAGGAACTGGAAAAAGACGTGGAGATAGAACCACTTGTCGGTGAATGTGCGTAGATAGCGGGGAATAAGCACTCCGAGGGGCAGAATGACTAAAAAGCCAATTCCAAGGAGGGTAGCATGCTGTCTTGCCTGAAGAAGAATGAGTTTCGGTTGACGAGTCGAGCAACAGAGAGACATACCTCGTGTGGAACGGCGTTGGCGGATGACATGGTGAACGACTGGGGGACGGCGAAGGGATAGACTATGTGATGTGCTGACCACTCAACCTTTTATAAATAAATAAAATAGCATTTCTGCAAATATAGATGTATTCCCAGTCCGGCAGGCAGCGGCAGAGCAATCCAATCACCTACCGCCGTTCAGGATCCGCAGCTGAACCCGGCTGCGGCTGGATGACACATTCACACCATAAATTTTGGCTGCGCAGTCTAAAACATCAGAACTTATTCGCGTCTTAGGAATATTGTCAGTGTGAACGCAATGGCGTGGGTCGTGTCCACGTTATTTTTCGAGCGTGCAGCGTCTACAACCTAGGGTGATTTTTCGGCTAGGTACCCCGGTAGGGGTGCCTTTTAAATTGCGTGCCTCCTGCGCCTGACCTGACATGCTTCCTGCACCTGACATGCTTCCCGATGGAACGATTTCGGCGGACACAGCCTAGAACGGCTTAACTAATGTATAACATTGTGCATTCAAAATACACCCGCAAGGAAGTGAATGCGGACTTGAGCGGACAGGGTTCGAGAGAGTGGAGACCCCTACACAAGTGACTCAGGCAAGAAGGGGAGGGTCCATCCTAGGCAATAGAAAGAGAACAAAGGCTCCACACCGACCTTCACGCCACTACAGTCACAATGACCTTGCCTTTAGAGCGACCAGTCAGTATACGGTCGTATGCCTTGTGCACGTCGTCAAACGAATACACAGAGTCTACTAGGGGTTTAACTTTCCCTGTTGTATATAAGTGCCTGGGACTTGTAATATAACAGAAACTCCTGACCTTCTTCCACCAAGTTGCGGATAGACTCCAGGTCTGCCTTTTTATTCGTGACCGATACCAACCTGGACAATATTTTTTAATCATGTCTTACTGTAGTGCATTAACAAGATCTTACTTGTGTGTTCGTGGGGTGCCGCCAAAAAATCCAGGGTGTACTGTGGTCTTGAAAAATCCCTGCAGCACTTTACACACACCTTCTCCAAGGATGCCGACAGAGACAAATGTCCCGTTACGATCCAGGTACGCCGGAGACGACGTGAATACTTCGAGTGATCCAATTGCATCTATGGCATGTAAACACCACCGTAGTCAAACTGGTCGTTAGGTCTCACCGAATGCGGCGTGGAATTTAGGGCTCGGTGGATTTCTAACAAAATGTTGGTCTACAGGAGTAAGCTTATAATCGATCACCTATGGCATAGATCAATTTAGAGGGGAAAAAACATAGAGTCAAGGGTAGTACCTCGTCGGCTCCCAGATCTTTGACTAGGTCTACATTGGGAGTAGAACAACTCGACACAACTCTGTATCCCTTCGCCTTGGCAATTTGAACGGCCATACTTCCGACTGAGCTCGATCCCCCATTTATGAATATGGATTGGCCAGCCTCTAGCTTAGCCATTCTCAACCCTTGGTATGCTGTCAGCGCTACCAGGGATATGCCTGCGGCTTGAGTAAAGTCAATGTTTGTAGGTTTGCGTGTGAGCTGATCAGCATGAACACGAGAATATTGGGCAAGTGCGCCTTGGCTAGTTTTAAGGGTCGTAACTTGGCAGTGACATTCAAAATGTCAAACGCAACCCATCAACAAGGAGGCGTACGGACAGGCAACCATCCGAAAACCTCGTCTCCTTTTTGGAAATCGGTCCCGTTCGGATCGACAATGACACCAGCAAGGTCATGTTCGGCAACGTGTGGACGTCGCGCAATAACGTTGGGTAAGACTTGCATTACTTTGTAGCCACTGCGAAAAAATCGACTGTTTAAGTATCATAGTTGTCTAATACGAAATAACACACGCAGGGTTAAGAGCTCCAGCATATATCTGTCAAATTCCTTGATTTGTGGCTGATAGACATTCATGGCTCACACCTTGACTAAGACCTCGCCTTTAGAGAGTTTGGAAGGCACTGGTACATCCTCCTTCAAGATTACAGATTGGCGGGGTGTTCCCCGTCTAACGACGAGCCATGCCCTCTGCGTTAATGGAATAGAATCTGTAGACATAATGTAGAACTTTAAAACAGTAAACGGACCCGATGAATCAAGGCTTACTAAACATCACGTGCTGCCACACAGATCGCCTCTGACTAATCGACCGCTGAACTTGACGACCCCTGCCATAGATAATGGAGGTGTGCAAATAATCCTAGGTTTGCTCTTATGGTTAATTCACATTCAGATTTTGTTTATCAGGACATCCTTGACTTCTCCAAAGACCTGGAAGTGTCCGTGTTCGATAATGTTGTCACCGCGTTCTATTCTGGTGTTGGATCAGAGGTAGGTCTCCAATCGATATCCTAGGCGTTCTTTCATCAACTAACTTTTTTTAATATAGAGACAAGTCGCTCAGCAAGTGCTTACACAGTTTCAAGAAAACCCGGACGCGTGGCAGAGGGTACCCAAGGTGCTGGAAGAATCATCTCATCCTCAGTCGAAGGCGAGCCATCATTCCGTAGTGTGATTTCCAGAACTCTCACCTCGTTGTATTGTAGTACCTTGGATTGCAGATTCTCGAAAAACTCATTCAGATCCGTTGGAAGACCCTACCAGAAGCCCAACGGCAAGGCGCGCATCTGATCTCCAATATCGTAGCGTTGTGGCTTATGCTTTAACAGGAATTCGCAATTTCATCGTGGGGATAATCATGAGGGTAGCTTCGGATGATATAACAATCCGAAAGGAGAAGGCGTATATGAACAAACTAAATCTCATTCTCGTTCAAGTACGTCATATCCCTGGATTGCCAATTGAAGAGTCTCAACCATAATCCGTCATAGATCCTGAAGCAGGAATGGCCGCACAATTGGCCGAATTTCATCCCCGAGCTTGTGCAGTCTTCCAAGACGAACCTGACGCTATGCGAAAACAATATGGTCATTCTCAAACTGCTCAGCGAAGAGATTTTCGATTACTCGGCTGAACAGATGACCCAGACAAAGACAAAGAATCTCAAGAACCAAATGTGCGGAGAGTTTTCAGAGATTTTTCAGCTTTGTTCGGAGGTGTTGGAAAAGGCGCAAAAAGCGTCGCTCATCAAAGCTACATTAGAAACTCTGCTGCGGTTTCTTAATTGGATACCCCTGGGTTACGTATTTGAGACCACCTTGATTGACATGTTATTGGAACGAGTGAGTAGTTTATATACGTCTTGGCACGCACTCTCAAGTCTGCATTTGTAGTTTCTAGAAACTCCAGAGTTTCGCAACGTCACATTAAAGTGTTTGTCTGAAATCGCTGCCCTCAGTGTCGGACCAGAATATGACCCTAAATTTGTTGTCCTCTTTGCAATGGTCATGACATCAATCAACCGAATGATACCCCCTAGCACCAGTCAGCATCATGGCCCTTTACTTTGGTTAGATAATTTTGACACTTTTTTTTCAGACATCGCAGAAGCGTATGAATCCTCAGGTGATACCGGTCAGGAGCTTGTCCTAAACCTCGCCCTCTTCCTATCCAACTTTCTTTCCAACCACCTCCGTGCTGTCGAAACTCCTTCCTCTAAAGACGTCCTTCTCAATGCTCACCTTTACATGGTAAAAATTAGCCAGGTGGAAGAGCGTGAAGTTTTTAAAATTTGTCTCGAGTACTGGCTCAAATTAGTTGCACCACTCTACGAGGAACTTCAGGCGCTTCCAATCGGCGATAGTGGTTTATTAATGGGCCTCAGTCTTGGTGGTCAATCAGGCATGATTCCAGGGATCAACCTTCGTAAAAACATCTACAAAGATGTCCTTTCCAACTTACGTCTTGTTGTCGTCGAGAGGATGGTCAAGCCTGAGGAGGTTCGTGTGTTTTCAGTCCAGGATCTTAATACCCCTCACCTATACGTCTTCTCATAGGTACTTGTGGTCGAGAATGACGAAGGAGAAATCGTGCGGGAGTTTATGAAGGAGAGCGACACCATCGTTCTCTATAAATCCATGCGCGAACTACTGGTTTATCTCACCCATTTAGACGTCCAGGATACGGAGAACATCTTGACAGAGAAACTTCAGAAACAGGTCGATGGCTCCGAATGGTCGTGGCAGAATATCAACACATTGTGCTGGGCGATAGGCTCTATCTCTGGAGCAATGAGCGAAGAAACGGAGAAACGATTCTTGGTCACTGTTATTAGGGAGTTACTGGGTTTAACGGAAGCCAAGCGCGGCAAAGACAACAAGGCAGTGGTGGCCTCGAACATCATGTATATTGTTGGACAGTATCCTCGGTTCCTCAAAGCTCACTGGAAATTCCTCAAGACTGTGGTGAACAAGCTCTTTGAGTTCATGCACGAGACCCATGAGGGTGAGCTACTCTTTCAGGAGCTGGTTATAGGTCTGCATCTAATATCCTCTGAAGGTGTGCAGGACATGGCTTGTGACACTTTTATTAAAATCGCACAGAAATGCAGGCGTCATTTCGTCATCCAACAGGCGGGTGAGAGTGAGCCGTTCGTAGAGGAGATTTTACGTTCTCTAGATCATATAACTGTGGATCTGTCACCACAGCAGGTCGGTTTAATTTTACTATAGTGGTGCCCCATCCATTCACCATAGTTTAGGTCCATACTTTCTACGAGGCAGTTGGCTACATGATCGCTGCTCAGCCAAACCGCACAACCCAGGAGAAGCTCATCATAAAACTCATGGAACTTCCTAACACTGCTGTTAGTTCTATAATATCTCATTCTATTTTGTGCTTTGACTCCTTTTCCAGTGGGACGCACTAATGACACAGGCGTCCTCAAATATAGACGTTCTCGGTAACCAGGACAATGTGAAATTTCTTTCCAATGTCCTAAAAACAAATGTTTCGGCGTGCACCTCTATTGGACCCTTCTATCTCCCTCAGATCGGCCGGATTTTCCTCGACATGCTCGGTCTGTACAAAGCCGTCAGTGGTATTATAAGCGAGACGGTGGTTCAGGAAGGTCTGATTGCGACGAAAACACCAAAAGTCCGAAGTTTGCGGACGATCAAAAAGGAGATCCTCAAATTGATGGACACTTACATCAAGAAATCGGAGGACGCGGAAGGTGTAAATCAGAACTTCATTCCGCCGTTATTGGATGCCATTCTCGGTGACTATAACCGCAACGTCCCTCCAGCTCGGGATGCAGAAGTGTTGAACGTGATGTCCACGGTTACAAACCGTCTGAAGGTTATAGATTTCTTCCGTTGAATTTCCTTCCTCTTACTGTCCACCAGGAACTTCTTGTCCCACAAGTTCCGGCAATATTAGACGCAGTGTTTGAGCCCACACTGAATATGATTAACCAGGATTTTTCAGAATATCCTGAGCATCGTGTAGGTTTTTTCCGAATGTTGCGCTCCATCAACCTTTACTGCTTTCCCGGTGGGTAGCTTTTCACTCTAAAGAAACGAAGGAAACTTACACGTTCGTCATATCTGTAGCCCTTCTTGCTCTTCCACCCCCGCAATTCAGGTTACTGATGGACAGCATTATCTGGGCAATCAAACACACCATGCGGGACATTGCAGATACCGGGTTGAGCAGTCAGTGAATTGATCACTCGTGCTAGATCTCTGCTTACCTCTTATTTTCAGTTTGCTTGGAACTCATCGAAAACTTTGCCGAATCTGATCCGGGCATAGCCAACGCCTTCTACCAGCAGTACCTCCTTAGCACGTTACAAGACATTTTGTTCGTGTTGTCGGACAGCGACCATAAAAGTGGTAGGTTTTTACCTTACCGCATGTTCCCATCACATTGCCTACAATTATTCATTTCTTCGGCAGGCTTCAAGTCGCAAAGCCTTTTGCTTGCACGTCTGATCCAGCTGGTCGAGGAAGATCAGGTTCAACAAATGTTATTCGATCCTGCAACGGTGTCCAATCCTGCCATGACAAACACCCTGTTCATGCGTGAATATTGCGTCAACCTTCTACATACCGCGTTTCCGCATTTGCAACGGTGAGTATCAAACAGCTGACCGGGTGCTATCATGACTGAAAAATCCATTTCTAGAGTGCAAGTGGAGCGATTCGTTCAAGCGCTGGCTGAACAACATAAGGACATTGTTCGCTTCAAACTGACGTTACGGGACTTCCTTATCTCATTGAAAGAGTTCTCCGGCGACGACAATGCGGAATTGTACCTCGAGGAGAAAGAGACGGAAGCCCAGCAACGCGCGCTGACGGAACGCGCCGCGGCCATGCGTATCCCAGGCATGTTGAAACCCTCACAACTGGAGGATAAAGATGAGGATCTGGACGTTTGAGGTTTTTCTTCATGTTAGTTTCCTTGACACGGGGCTGTCACTTCACGAACCTTTGTATTCCAGCACGCTGAGGCGGTTGTAGCCATACTTATTTTCAGATCTACGGAGAAAAAAACGAACAGGGTTCGCAACAATTAGAAGCTACGGTTCGCGTATAATAAATAAATATAACACAATAAGTCGAACTGAACATTGAGATATATATGATGTATACAATGCATGTTATTATTTTATGTTGGTTTGATTAACCCATGCCGACTCTAAGACATAAATGTTAGTGAATTGGGTTTTCCACGCCAGAAAGTGATTTACCCATGCCTGCTCCTTAACCACCCACACTTTTTTACTCTTGTCCTTTTCCGAAACCTCACGCAACTTGACTTCAAGAGCATTCTTCTTAACACCGAGGGGCTTGAGGTCTTGGAACAAAGAGTCGAGCAACACCACAAAGGAATTAGTCGTAGAAGCACCAATTTTCTCCAAGAGGAGGGGGACATGTACATCAGGGAAGCTGGTCTTAGGGGGCAGTGCTGAATTCAGAGCTTTCCTTTTCCCAACTGCATCATCAGTTGACAGTGGTATTTTGGGAAGAAGACGCTCTGGGACGGCGGGTATCACAAACAAACCATCGCCGTCTTTGACTGCAGGATTATTCGGTTTCTCAAGGGTGATGGGTTCTGAAACGAATGTGAAGGGGTCTAACGGGAATGGTGTGTCTTTTCATCGTGTGCCAGAAGGGGGGATGATTGAGGGTATGCTAGGCGTCACAACATAAGAGCTCACCGTTGAATAGTTGTATTCGCATCAATTTGAATGGCTCATAAGTACACTCCCCAATTTCCGTCTCCCAAACAGGTCCTTTTTGAAATGGAATGAGTGGAACGATTCTTCGCTTTTTGTTTGAGGGTTCGCTAGACCCCACAGACTTTCGCTTGGAATTTGTATTAGGGCTCGTGGGTAGTGTCATGGGGTCATCAGGTATGCTCGTAGAAGTAGAATCGATTTCTATATCATCCCCGTCGACGAGCCAGTCGTCCAGGTCGGACCCTACGCTGGATCGATCGTCTTCGTTTGACTCATCTAGAGACTCTACGTCGTCTGCGCTCCCCACCTCCTCCTGCTCCCACTCAGCATCGCTATCGTGGTCATAATCAAAAGTGAATAAATCTCGTGCGAACGGTGTACGGGGACCAATAGCTTGAGAACTCTTAGTCCATGTGCCTGGGAAGGGAGGTAAAATCGTAAATAAATAGTAAGCCACTACAAGAGAGTCTGACCGATATATCCCGGCCTATTACTCTCGTGGAAGACAAAAACTTTTGCGGGGATTTTCCGCCTATTCCTCAGAAGGGCCGTGAGCTTTAGGGTATTCTTTTGATCTCCCTGAACCTCCGCATCGTTAAGATGGTGCATAACCCTGCGGACACAATGCTTGGGTTCTGTTTTGAAAACTCTTCTGGCGACAAGCGTACGGGCGATCGGTTGTAGTGATGGTAGCTGCGACCAAACAAAGGACTGCAATACCTCTGTACGTGCGTTCGTTCAGCATCAATATAAGGCATATGATAACTAGTTGAAATCAACCTTGTGCACTCAAATGTGAAACATCCTCTTCTTTGCTGTTCACGTCCACAGACATGGGTTCATCCATTGGATGCACTCCTTCAACGTCAACATCAATGATACATGGCACTTCCTTTGTTTCTCTCAGGAATTCAAGACGTTGCTCTCTGCGTCGTTTTTGTTGTTGAGCGACGAAGTAGTTTATGGGAGCCACGCATGCATCTTTCTTCACCACAAAAGATTTGAAGGTGAGCACAAATTCACTTGGCTGAACCTGAGTAGAACCAGTCGTGGAAGATTCTGCTTGTGAGGTATTGGACGGTCTATTGGGCCTAGCCGTAGCAGACTTGAAGAAATTGGCAAATACGGCCGCAGACTTCTTTGTAGCCTAAGAAAGGGAATCGCTCTCGGTCAGTCATTGATGGCTAACATAACAAGCGAAAAGACAGAACCTCTGCGACCTTCTTCTCTTTCTCGGCTTTGATGACTTTCTTCTCTTGCTTCTCCTTTTCCTGAAGTGTGAAAGAGATATTAGTTGAATGCACCACGTGCGATGATACACCAGAAGAACCCACCTTCGCTAGCATCTCGGGGTCAAGAGCTTTTTTGAGCCGACCGGTTTTTTTCGTACTCGATTCTCGTGATTCCGATGTCTGGGGACTCGGTTCATCAAATGGACTTTCGAGAAGAAAGAAGCATACCTCACGCGTCTTGTCCTCTTGTAATAGATTAGGATCGCGATCCTCAGTGCAAGGGTCAGTAGTGGACTCCTTGCCTTTGGATATCTTGTTGTTCTTCCCATTTTGAAGTACTGCCTCTCTCTCTCCCTCGGGAAGAGCGTCGAATATAGCTTGAAAATGCTTCTTCGCCTATGACCAGCTCGAAAAAAAGAAAAAAAAGAAACGATGAATAAGGCTTCGCTCACCGCGACTCTCTCCTGAAAACGCTGGCATACTTTATCACTCATAGACTTGGGTAGCCAGTCTTTATTCTTCACTTCCCACCTCCAGATACACAGTGCCGCTGGAGGCTTCTCCATGTCAACGGTTATACCGTAGTTGACACGTTCGGCGACAGCTTTGATGGCGTGCTCCACCACAGAGGGTGTAAGACAGCCACGGACCTCCGCTTCAGACTCTTGCGATGACGAGTCTAAATTTGGAGGGAGCAGTAGTGACTGAACGTTCTTCGCCAACGTTATGACAGATTTGTCACTGCACGTGTGTTCAATAATGCTGTACGATGAGTGGGGAGTCGTTCGGTCTACCTTTCGTGTACCAGCTTTGCGATGAGGGGGAGATGAATTTCAGGAAAGGCGGAAAGAGGGCCACTGATATCTTTGATGCATTCCCTGAAGTTCACGATTTCTACAAGATTCTCTGCTGAATATTGCCTAATCTGCAGGTGGCACAGACGCCACGCACCTTGCATCGTCTCCGATAAGTTCTCAAAGGAAATGGGTTTCTGTTTAAAGAGAACCTTGCCATTCTTTAATTCCGCCAGGGGAGACGTAAACTTGACTTTGTCTGCTTTCGCTGAATGGCGTACTCAATACTAGAGATAATCTAATTATACGAACTTGTCAAACCTGAAGTAGTTACTGTTCTTTCGGGTGTCGCTAATAGGACATTCAGAGGTGAGCACACCCTCAGAGAATGCGAGAAATACCTTGGTTGAGGTCAGAGCGGACGAGGCTCATGGTGGAGAGAGAACGCGGTGGAGTGTGACAACGCGTGACTTGTGACGTCCAATCAAGTCCACGGTAAGCAGAATGTTCCTCAAACCGCAAGCCAACAAAGAAACCGCCCAAAGGCATGTCATCGATCCTGCCCTGCAGCCTTGGGTAGAAAAATAGTGAGTGAACTGTGTCCGTGTTGATATTCGTGTTTCATCGTCTGAGAGAATGCACTAGCCGACCAAAGACCATCGAGGAGATTTCTGCGCAAGAACATACTGTAGCCGTGCTGCGAAAGACACTGACCTCCTCAAATGTGCGCATCTCAGTAATTTCAGCAGAATACATATTGATATCTTTCCAGCTGCCTCATACATTATTCTATGGTCCCCCTGGAACAGGGAAAACGTCTACCATCCTTGCCTTGGCCCGACAACTCTTTGGGTGAGTAACGATGTTTACAGACCGGAGAAACACCTTGAAAACTTGCATCCGTCAGTCCGGACAATTTCCGCAATCGGGTCCTAGAGCTGAACGCTTCCGACGAACGTGGGATCACCGTTGTCCGCGAGAAGATCAAAACGTTTGCGAAACAGACACCCAGAGCTGTGGTTTCGTCTGAAGAAAAAGCATACCCATGTCCACCCTACAAAATCATCATTCTTGACGAGGCCGATTCAATGACGCAGGATGCACAGGCCGCACTGAGGCGAATTATGGAGACCTATGCCAACATTACGAGATTCTGTCTTGTCTGTAATTATGTTACAAGGTCTGCACACTGCACCGACACCTGCTTTCTTGCTGTTCTGAAGTACACAACAGAATCATCGAGCCACTGGCATCACGATGTTCAAAGTTTCGATTCACGCCACTTGATGACAGCTCAACACGTTCGCGCATAGAATACATTGCTCAGCGGGAAGCGGTCGCGGTGTCTCCAGAGGTCAGTAGACGCGTCTATGTATACGACGTACGTCCAACGCGTCTGGCTAGGTCATCTCCACCCTCATACAGACATCCGGGGGCGATCTTCGTCGCTCCATAACCTACCTGCAGTCTGCACAACGTCTCTCAACGTCGACTTCACCTCCAATACCCATCACAAGCAAGGATATCCAAGAGATTGCTGGAGTTGTGCCAGACGAGACGGTGGAGAACCTGGCGCGTGTCCTTGGGGTTGAAGTCATGGAGGGACGTTCTATGGAGGTCGATGGTGGAGGGAGAGCGCCAGGGTTTGATGGCGTGAGGACGCAAGTACGAAACTTGATGCGGGAGGGATGGGGCGCAGGGCAACTGCTATCGCAGGTAACTCGTTAGTTGACTGGTTGTATGATCTCAACTAATCGAACCCAGTTACATGACCTGATCATTCTGCATCCTACGATCACTTCGTTGCAAAAGTCAAAATGTGCAATCGCATTCGCTGAGGTGGACAAGGCTCTGTGCGACGGTGCAGACGAAGAACTATGGATTCTGGAAGCAGCCTTGCGCGTGTGGAAAGCATTAGAGTGAAAGGAACCATATATCATATCATTGTAATCGGGGCGATAAGGTAGTGCGTAATAGTACACGGACGGCGGCGAACCCATAAGGGGAAGCATATGGCATATGGTTGATGGCACAAGTCAAGGAAAAACAGGACAAGGAAAAGAGAACAATAAGTCTAGTGTGGCGCGTCACTTCTTCGGGGAGGCCGGCTTGGAGGACGTGGCGGCTTTTGACGTTGGTTTGGCAGAGGAGACAGACTGGGCAAGAATAAGCCGGCAAAAGGCTGACAAGCCACAGCAACACATACCTTGCGCTTGCTTGCAGGTGCTGCGGCGGACGAGGTTTTCTTCTTGGGGGTCGACTTGGCCTTGGTCGCAGGCTTCGCCTTTGCGGAGCCTGTCAAAGCCTGGAGCAGGGTAAGCATAGCCAGGAGCACAGCAGAAACAACGCACCTTCTTAGCGGGTGCCCGCTTCGCAGAAGTCTTCTTTGCGGTGGCGGGTTTGGTGGTCTTTTTCGCCAGCGGTGTGCTCTTCTTCGCTGCTGGGGTCTTCTTCGCCGTCGCGGTCGGCTTCTTGGTGGATTTCGTTGTGACCTTGGCGGCAGGCTTGGACGCGACGGGCTGGGAAGCATGAATAGGGAGCAAAATGGAAGCGATAAGGCATACCTTCTTGGCAGGGGTAGGCTTGGTAGGCTTATTCTAGGACAGGTGAGTGCTAGACCAGACGAAAAAGCAACAACGCACCTCTTTCGCCGCATCAGATGAACTCTTCTTCGGAGCAAGCTTGACCTGCAGCACGTCGGCATATTGTCGACACAAAGGGGAGCAACGCACCTTGCCCGAGGGGCCTGGCGGCGACGATAAGCGAAGCACGATGCGAGACGAGGAAAGACATACCCTTGGGGAGCACAAACGTACCCTTCTCTGCACCATAGGCGATGGAGCGGTTAATGTTGCTGTTAACGGAGGCGGTGACCTCCATCTTGTATTTTTCCTCAATATACTTCTTGATTGTCG
The DNA here is from genome assembly GCA_003316585.1 of Gomphus bonarii. Lineage (NCBI taxonomy): Eukaryota > Fungi > Basidiomycota > Agaricomycetes > Gomphales > Gomphaceae > Gomphus > Gomphus bonarii. The sequence continues at coordinate 8,838 of QFEC01003941.1, read as the reverse complement.
GCCTGCTTACACCTGCCCGGTCACCCGAATCCGCGATGCATTCCTGGAGACAGTCAGCAATGCAATTGGCGGCGGCATCAGGGAAAGGGAGCAGCATACGCGGATAATATCAGCAAATGGCGGGTGCGCAGCCGCCTTCGCAGGGGTCTTCGCCTTGGTGGCGGTCTTGGTCTTGGACGAAGTGGTCTTCTTGGTTTTGGGCTGCGCGGCGGACATAGTGCTGGAGCGATGTAAATGTGTGGTGAGTCTTGAATGTTCTGACGCGCTTGGCAGAACATATACAGCTCATCACGTGCTGCACGTGACCAAACAACGCTGAACCTTATTCTCTCAAAACCTTATTTCATTTTCCATGCAAGTCACATGACTCGTGAAACAAATGGTTCGTTTTATTTCCGTCCCTAAAGACACGTCACGCGATTTTGAATGTGCCGTTTGTCTGCACCCGCCCCTTTTGCTTCAACGGGACCCATTCCTCGGGGTCTGTGCTCGGGAGTACTGGAAGTGACGACGCCACCGTGGGTCCGCGCACCATGATCTGCACCCCGGTCAGTAATGAGCATTGTGGTCAGAGCAGGATACAGACCTCTCCTGCAAAGTCGCCCCCCCTCTCCACGCTCGATTCCAGCACCCCGACAAGCTTCACCTCCACGTTGATCGCAGGCGCGCCAACATGTGCCACAGTGACGTGTGGCTCAGCATCCCCCGGGAATGACTGCAAGTCAAGTGGGTGCGACGCCATGACTGGCCCACACACCAACGCATGTGTGTGCGCATTGACAATAGGGATGGAAAATGCGATCCGCGCAGGCTCGACCGCCGCCGCTTCCAGGAGTCCTGTGCAGCATAATGAGGTCGCATCTACAAGCCACGGCTAGGCTCACCCTTCGACACGAAGATTCCCCGCAGGCTCTCCCCTAGCTTACCTAGAATTTGGGCCCTCGCGCGGTCGAAGATCAAGTTGTCCCAAAACGACACTTTTGTCAAGAACCCTTCCTGGAGGCCATACACCTTGTGCTGCCATGCGAGACCAAACAGAAGGCTCCCGCGTGCCACTTTGAGGATCGAGCTGGCTAGTGGCTTCATGTACTCTGGTGTCCTGTAAAGTTGTGAGTCCATCATCATAGTGCTTGACAAACTTGGTAGTGCACACATGAATAGCATCGTCGGTGACGCCGCCGACGCCTCACAGGCTTCGAGTAACTGGGAAAGCCATGATGTTTTGGAAGCTTCTGCCAAATCAAGGTCATGCCTCATCAACCATGACCGTCCCACTCACCGCTGTCATCTGACTCTAGAGGAGAGAGCGAAATGAAGTTGGCTCCTATGAGAACCTGTGAGCCCAGTTGACTAGAAAAAAAAAACTTGGAGACCTTCGTAGAGGGCCGTGTATGCAAGAGAACGACCAAAGGGCGTCGTTATCGAGAACACCGAAAGTAAAGTGTCGGTAAGTGTGATAGGTGCAGAGGGAAACAGGAGACGAGTCGCTGTTACACCCGCGGTGACGTTCTAAGTAGAGTTGGATATTTATTTTCAGCACAAGGCCAGATGCTGCTCACTGCATGTGTCAATTGTGCACCACGGAGCTCCTAGTCACATGTCAGCTGCGTCTCGACAGTGGTAAAGACAAAACATACCCCATCTACGTCCGCAAATAAAGAGATGCTGAAGACGTCGTTGGGCTCTGAAGATGATGATAATCTCCGTCATTGACTATGCGCAAAGCACAGCAGGACTAACCTGGGGGATCGATGTTCTCTTTCGTTCCCATGCTCCTTCCCTGTTCTTCAACATCCTCCCATCTCATTACCCGAATGCCTCGCGACTGCTCACTGCGAGCACCACCGCCAAGAACGATAATAAAGAAATGAGCTGTCTGGTGCGACTCCACAAGGTGTTCGAGAACATCGTCTAGAAACTTTTCAGGGATTATAATTGCCGTCGCGGCATGTGTTCCAAGCCGTGCATGTCTTGCTAATGCGGCTGCGAACAAGGAATAAGACGACAATGTAAACGACACGACGGACTGTTCTGCGAGCGCGAGATCGGTTATAAGGAATTCTGCACGAGAGGACTTTAGCAATGGCTTTAGCATGTATATATATATAGCAGTCCCTACCTAGGCTATCTTCCAAAAGTAGTATCGCACTAGACTCTCGCGATATGAGGCCAGCCTTGGTCAAGCCCTTTCCCAAAGACTGCACGCGTGCCTTCAGTTCCGCATTTGTGATCTAAATCGGGTGCTAATTAGGTCGTGTGGCCCCTAGTGACATCATGCGTACTGTTTTCGACCAGAGCTTTCGAGGAGCGGAGTGGGCGCCCTGGACAAGGTCTCCCAGCAGCTTGACTTCGGGCTTGGGTCTCTCAGGAAGCTTGGAGACGGCTCAGTGTCTTCAAGGATGCAAGAAATGTGACAACCGCTCACTCTGCCCATAAACCCCGTGGCATAGTTCCTGTACACCGCCGACTCGCCAGGCATTCTGACACGCGCCACATCGGCCTGTCGACCCATAAGCAAAGGATGCACGAGGCTATGGAGGAATGACGTGTTCAACACACGACTGTAGCACGGGAAAGAAAATTGAACAAATACCTTTGAGGCTTCAAGTACCTCGCAAGCACATAAACAGAAACTAAGCCGATTCCCAATATCACTGACAAGTCGTCAGTTTTAATCCAATCCATGGCTGTAGAGCTGGGCGCGGAAAAAGTCGGTTCCGTTATTACGTAACGGTTTTCTCCATTAGACCTAAAGTGTATTCATTTTTCCAGGCAAAGTAGCGCGGGTGTGCGGCGTTGAATGCTGTTTACTATAGTAAGCTACTACCGGTAGCCATGGTGCTTACACAGTCTACAACGGAGGAAAAGGCAATATGGAAATTGATATATCTGTCGTGCACGGGCGTTCTCATCACGTGACACTGCTGTATGGTTCGGGAACAAGCCCCTACTTTATAAACAACCGACTCAACTAACTACGGCTGCTTCCGTCTTCTACCCTCCCAACCACATTCCTGTCCTCCAGCTTCCCCTCATCCATCTATCCCCTACATTTTCCCACCATGTCTGTCGCAAAGAAATCAGGAGCCTCCAAAAAGAAAGTCGCGGCCTCCAACCATCCGCCCTTTGCGGACATGATCAAGGTAGCTCTTCTGTCCCTCCTCGTTCATCATCATGTATCTTCAATTATATACTCTACGGATTCCACTCTATTACCGTTATTGCGCATCACCATCCCAGTACTGTCGCCGTGTTGCTAGAATTCCCTTCCTGCTCGCTGGGTCTGCATCCTCTAAATCCGCCCGCTGAATCTATAATCTCCTCACATAGGAATGTATCACAGCTCACCCCTCTGAAGCTCGCGCCGGTGTGAGCCGTCCCACAATCAAGAAGTATGAGCCCCCCCTTTCACACAGCGTTTGACCCACGTGCTCACTCGACTCGAGATTTCTTGAGACGAAATACGGTCTCGATATTTCTGCTAGCACAGTCACAAATATCAACAGGGCCATCGCGCACGGCGCTGAGAAAGGCTACTTTTCATTGCCTAAAGGTTTGCTAGCGTGTCACCAACAGGCCTTATCTTCGATCAATACCGATTGTTAATTAACCCAGGTCCCTCTGGCAAGGTGAAATTGGCGCCCAAGTCTCGTTCTGATTCTGGCAAAGAGGTTTGTTGAATCGTTCGTGCATGGCTATCCTTTCAACTCTTTCACTCGTCTAGAATGCCGCCCCCGCACCCCCTGCTAAGCCAAAGGTTGCTGCTAAGAAACCTAAAGCTGCAGAAAAAGCGAAACCCTCCAAACCTGCTTCTAAACCTGCTAAAAAGGCCCCCGCTGCAGCGCTTGCGCGAAAGAAACCTGCCACAGCTGCTAAGCGTGCCACCGGTACCAAGAAGGTAAGCTCCGCAGGACATTCATCACCTTTGATCAGTTTGCAAAGTAATGCTCTTATTTCAAGACAGCAGCGCCGGCAAAGAAGGTTATTTTTTTGTTTGCCTTGAGTTGTGCAAAGTCGTTTATAGTTTACTTTCTATTTCACAGCCTGCGAAGCCAGCTGCTAAGCCGGTTAAGAAGAACTCGGCTGCCAAGAAAACAGCTGCTAAGACAGTGCCCGCTAAGAAGACTGTTGCCGCTGCCAAACGTGCACCGGCGAAGAAGGTGCATATCGATGCTTTGACGTACATATATATAATATTAAACGTGAATTCGCAGGCACTTGTTGGGAGCAAGGCTAAGACCTCAGCTTCGAAAGTTAAAACCCCTGCAAAGAAAGCTGCTGCCACGCCTGCTAAGCGGAAAGTACGTTGCACAGCCCTCTTTCTTGCACAAAATTGACAGTCACTAGGCACCTGCCAAACGGGGGTAGTAGCTTATTTTATCCTCATGCCCACCACACGTATCTCTATGCCTCATGCCATCCTCACTATGCTACATGCTTCCCCTTTTACTTTAAATCTGCTTGCTTGCACTGGCTATCTTCTCTATGTATGTACTGGTACGAGATATTCTGCCTCCTGGTCGCTTCACACATTTTTTTCTGCCCTTGTTTTGTTCAACCTATCTGTCCTGGGGCAGACAATAGCGCACATATTTCTCGAGATCGTCTCTTGTGGGGCATCGGCTTTATCTAGTTGAACCCTTGTCCGACATTGCAGGTTCCGTCCACACTGCCTGAATATAAAATTGTCAGAGAAACAACAGCAATTCACGAGATGAATAGCAAACCTTCATTGTGACGGTCTCCTGCCCGTCGTCATCAACTGTCCGAATGACAGTTCCCTCACCAATACTGGGCGAATTAACGAACCGCGCAAGACGATCCAGCACAGACACGTCGACGGTATACTTCGCCGCGAGCCGTTCGAGGTCCGCGCGGGATCTGGCCAGCTTCCTGTCGTCGAGCAGCACGGATAGCGTGCCCGCCTCTAAGCGGTTACGCACTGGCCGCGCAGACGCAGCCTGCTGCTCAGCAACATGCCGCATGCGATACATCTCAGTCACTTGGCTCGTCTTCCCGCAAGCATTAGACCAAAAAAAAAAAAAAAAAACCTAGATATTAGCGGGCGAGCACAGGATACAATAATGCTGCCGGCACGCGCTTTGCTCACTGTGCGAGCCGTCGTGGCGGCGGCGGCAGGGTGTACGTCGACTTGTCCGATCCGGCTCAGATTGGCGAGGAGATGGGGGTCTTTACCATCTCTTTCGACCGCTGTCCTTGCATAGTAGTGGTCAATACTCCAAAGGGACCAAAAAAAACCCTCGAAATCACCTTCGTTTTTCACTTCACTGGCTAATGGTTGGGGTCGCGAAGGTGCACGAGCAGGTCTTGGCCCTTGGCTTTCGGCACCAGAGGACCTTGCTTTAGTGGGCAAGACACGCCCGACTTTAGACGATGAGCCACCCATTTTTTTGCTTTGTGGACAAAATTAGATCGTGACCTCGCGTGACTTGATGCATATTTTCTCTTTTTTTTTTACTGAGAATAAATTTCTTGTAATTTTTGCTAGGAGTACAAATACTTAGAAAGCAGAGGTTAAAGAAACAAAAATTGAGGGCTCTTTGCAACCGGTAGCAGGAGATACGACGTGACAACTCATGATACTGTTTACTGTGCTTGTTGTTGTTTGAAGGGAGTGTGAGGGGGAAATAGGGTATTTATACGATCGGGTCAAATGAAAGCAAGGAGAGGTTTGAGAGGCGGGGCAAAACGAGTGGGTGATTTCGTGGATGTAGTCGTGACGTGTGCGTGCCGGTCTGTACGAAATTTAGTTGTGGAAACCAGCCCCAACGTTCTGAGGATTCTGTCCTCCGAACACTTGATACATGTACGCATTATACAGGTGAGGCGGGATCCCGTTCTGCTGTACGCCGTATTGGCCCGGGGTCATGCCGAGCACCGTCCCCGCCTGCGCAAGACTGGGGGACTGCGCGGTGAAGGGCATGCCCGTGATGGGCGACGGGGAGGATCCTGTAGGCGCTGTGCGTCGGCTATTGCTGCGCGACGGGGGCAGAGAACCCCCGCTGAATTCAGGCGAGCGCAACGAGAACGGGTTGAACGGGTCGCTGGTGGGCGAGAAGGCCGCCGCGGAGGGAGCGGCGGAGCGTAATCTATTGCCGCTCTGTCCGTAACTGGGGTTGATCTGCAACTGGGGAGGACCATTCTGAGAGGAAGTGGGCGAAAGGACCTGTCCGCTGGAGTTGTTCGACTGCATCTGGAGAGCTGCCATCATGGTTGCAAGGGATGGATCGGGGGTGCCATATGCGGCAGAAAGGCCAGACATTCCAAATCCAGTCGACTGACTACTTGGTTTCTGTTTTGCGGGCTGCGGGATATTGGTCGAATATTGAGGCTGGAAGTTGGGGATCGGGAGGCCGACTTCTTCAATGAGGCGACGGTACGCTTGTGTAGCGATAACCTTTAGCTCGATCAAGACGCGTTTCGTAGCCTCCAAAAATCCAGGCTTGTCTGTCGGATCGAGATATGCACTCGTCAGGACCTTGTGAATGACAGCGACGCCGTTGACTTGATCGCCAAGGACATCCGTCAGGACATGGTCTCCGGGAGAGTTGAACAACGCTTGCACAACCTCTCTGGAAGCCTCAGGCTCCACCTTCTGGTTCACGATCCTCAAAACAGTGAGGGAGGCAAGCTTATGAGTACACAAGTGGGAGAGGTGTGGCGTAAAGCGCGGGGCCAGGAGTTTATAACGTGCCGAGAAACCTGAAGTGTCCAAGAGCCACGTGAGGAGTAGTGCTCCATTAGGATTGGTGGCAAGTGGGATCGAATTGAGGATGATGGCGGTTGCAAGGCGGCGCTGTACATACTTATCAATTACTAGAGAAGGAAAATCGATCATACCATACCTGCTGACTTATGGTGACATGCGGGCTTTCAAGACAAGCTCTGACACTCCTAGCACCGAAACGGCCCTGGGCGACTTCCCAGAGACGGTCAATCATCGCGTCAAACACGAAGTCATTGGCAGGCGAGCCGAAGCGGAGACAACACCTGCAAACCATCAGCCACAACGAAGAACTTGCACCAAGCGCACTTACTGCACGACGTAGTTGCCAAACTGATCTAGGAGCAGCGGCGGGGTGTAGGGCCTCAAGTTCTGTGCTATAAGAGCCAACTCCTCGGGAGTAGAGACACATTCGATTATTTTCTGCGCGGCCCACGTGCCGTTCTTGTGTATACCGATCGTCGCAAGGTGAGGGACGATGCGCTCGAGCATGGCCACCCTTGGGCCATCCGAGCATTTCTCGAATAGTTTTTGTACAACCTAAACAAGTTAATGCATGGTGAATAGCGAGCAGGGACGACCACTCACAGTATTTCCGAGCCAATCCGAGGCCAGGTCAACGATTTCTCCATCCACAAAGTCCTTTGCGACTTCATCGACTTCTTCTCCGGTCATTCCACCCGAGTCGAGCCTCTTACGCAACTCCCGAAGTTTAGAGGCATCCCAGCGCCTGTTCTGTTGCCGTTCCGCAACGAGAGGAATAGTCGTATAATACATAGTAGGGGGGCGGAAGTCTGTCAATGCGGGGTGGGTCATTCGCTCTTTCTCAAATACATTCGAAACAAAGGCCTACCGGCAAGGGCCTGTATGTCGACTTCCGCATCTAAACTGCCCTTTGTGAGCTCTTTCATAATCATCTGCTGCTCTGTGATCGATGCGGTCCACCCGGCCTGTTTGGGCCCTGCATCGGGAGAGCTTACCCCATTGTGTGTCCCTTGCGCAATCATACTGAGTAACAAGTTGGATCGATAGTTCTCTACCGCGCCGCCGAGTACCTGCTGGTCAGCAGGAATGGTCGAAGCGCCCTTGACGCTGCGAAGAGCGTGGATCGTGGCGCCGACGCTGAGGTCTCCAACGCCTTGAACACCGACGCCTACCAGTTCTTCGGGAGCCATGATGTCACCCGACCCGCCCTTGACTGGTACTTTAGCGAAGCCAATGCGGATGGCCCCGACGTCGCTCCCGAGGACGTCTCGGCCGTTTAAGGACTTGCGCGCTCTGACGGCATCGTCCAAACGCTCGAAATTAACTAGATGTGAGATTAACACGAGGATGCATGGACGCGCGAGATGAAGGACGTACTAAATCCGCAGTTCTTGTGAGTCAACACCCTGGCAGACTCGATAGGCCCGTACGGGCTGAAGACACTGAGAATCGTGGAGGGGGTCGTCGAGGAGGGAATTGAGCCGATCCACAGAGCCCTGGTGGGAGATGACTGAAGCTGCGCATCCATACCCCCGGGGCTGTTGAGGCCGCCCGGAGAGGCCCTCACGGCACTACCAGGGGAGACCATGCCGCCAGGCGACATGATCCCTTTAGCGGGGGCGATGGGTGCGCTGTCGGCCTTCCCAAAGCCGATGCGGACGGTCTGACCGTTCTGCATCCCGATGTGGCCGCCGAGACGGTTGAGCACGTCGTCCTTGGCACGGATAGCGTCGGCCTGCTCGACAAAGTTTACGAACCCACATTCCTGGCGGGGGATTAGCGTGGTGGACAGGTACGGGGCGAAGGGTGCTCACCTTCTCCGGGAGTAGTCTGAGACTCTCAATGGCACCGTACGGGGCGAACACATGTATGAGAGTTTCGCTAGTCATTGTGGAGTCGAGGTTGCCGATCCACAGAGACCTGGACGGGGTCTGAATCTGGCCGGTTGCATTCTCGGTCTTGGGGGAGACGGCGCGGCCAGAGACGATGGCACCGGTATTCAAAAACGCGGAGCGCTCGCCGTTTGGGAAACGGACGGTGGGAGACACGGCGGAGCGGGCGAGGAGAAGCTTGTCTGTGCGCAGGGTGGGCTGGATCGGGTTGAGGAT
>QFEC01003925.1:3286-15465 GCA_003316585.1 Gomphus bonarii | reverse complement strand
TGAAATGGTTCCAAGGGTACCAGCTTGTAAATTGCTTTGAGTGCTATGTTTCATAGACGACGAAGAGTGAGAGTTCGAATATACTGTTAAGTCCAGAGTCAGAGATGTCTTGTCCGGGATGTCCAGAGTAGTCGAACAGTTAATTCGAGCCGGGTACAGAGTTGAGAGGACTTGGCTTCAACTTATGTGTTGCACCCTCTTATGTTGTCTTGTCCTTGAATTTACAGAGTTACGGAGTGGAGTTGCGGAGTGAGGATGGAGGTAATGAGGTAAAACTAAATCAATATTTGAACTAGAGAACTAGCTACGAATACATGGAGGTTTAAAACATTCAGAGCATGAGATTAATATGGAGCAGGGTTGTCCGAATGCAGAGGAGCTACTATACTAGGATGCAGGAATGCTAAATGAGAGATGGAGTCATGTGGAACTATAGAACATACTAGAAGATGATGTGGAAGGTAATAGAAGGAGTGACGTGGAGGTCCGTGTATCAGATTGGTTGCATGGGAGAAAAGACGGAGACAGAGTACGGAGTATGCGGAGGTTACGTGGATATTGTCCAGGGCATGGAGTATGACAGAGGATAGAGATTTGTCTGGAGGGCTGAGATCGATCTGGAGGGGTGCAGAGATGAATGATAAATGGGCGCTAGGGGTGAAGATTTGTCAGAGGAATCCTAGGATCTAACAATCATTCCCAATAGCAGGCATCAATAGATTGGGTGAGGGATCAAAGCTCATAAAGTGTGCTGGGTTTACCAACACAAGCTCCTTCATCCTTGATTCTTGCCTGGGGTCTATTGTAGAATTGGCGGTGAAGTGTGGCATCTCCCCAATGGATGTGTGCAGCGAGGCAATTGAACTTGACCAGGTACTTGGTAACTCATTGGTTGTCACACATGTGGAGGGTTTCAAGGTTGGCTTCTGCTTTGCTAATAGGGTTATGGGGTCCAAAGTTGTCTTTCAATTCTGACAATGATTCAGAGTAATTATCTTTCCAGGAGGGGTTGATGTCAGAGGAAAGGGTGAGTTTGAACCAGTCTAACGCAGTTCCTTTCAGGTAGGACAGTACACAAGTAACTTTTGCATTGTCAGATGAAAAAACATCAGGATGGTTTTGGAAGTTTAAATTACATTGGATCAAAAAGGGCTGGAGCTTGTGACTGTCAGCACCATTGAAGGTGTCTGGCTCTTGGACTTTGGTCTGAGGCAAGGACTTCTTTGGTGATAATAAGTTGTGGGCCAACATGGCAATGGTCTCAGCGAGGTTAGGAACATCATTTGAGTTTGACAATGACACTCTTGGGGGATTTAGAGCTAAGAAGATGCTGGGTGGAGACTGAGGGGGGTTGTGATCAGAGGGTGAATCAGGGGGGTTGGGCATGTCCAGGTTATGCACTTGTGCAGGGTTTTCAGGGTTAAGTGGGGTTAGGGGTGAGTGAGTACTTGGAAGCATGGCTGAGACATTAGATACATGGTGTACAGATGCTTCTGAAATAGTTCTAAGGGTACCAGCATGTAAGTTGCTTTGAGTACTACAACTCATAGATGACAAAGAGTGAGAGTTCAAATATACTATTAAGTCTGGAGTCAAGGATGTCTTGTCTGAAGGAGATCATATAGTCTAAGCTGTTGAAGTCAAACCTGGTATGGAGTTGAAAGGACTTGGCCTCAACTTGTGTGTTGTGCCCTCTTACATCATCATGTCCTTGTATTTATGGAGGTGTTGTGGAGTGGTGTTATGGAGTGAGTTCATGGAGGTAGTAAGGGAGAGACTAAATCAATATTCAAACTAGAGAACTAGTTACAAATACATGGAGGTTTATATACATTTGGAACATGGGATCAATATGGAACAGAGTCATCTGAGTGTAGGAAGAGAACTACATTATGATACAGGGGTACTAAATGAGACAATGAATCATGTGGAACTATGGAACATACTAGAAAATGATGCAAGAGACGATGGAGAACAGTGAAGTGGAGGTTCATGCATTGGGGTAATGATGTGGTGATGATGACAGGATGGAGTGTCATGTGTGTGGAGATCATGTGAGGAGCTCAGAGGGGATACATGGGTGCAGAGTGCTCCAGATGGGTGAGTATGACTCAGACATGATGTAGAGGTGGAGGACTAAGGGTGCTAAGATGGAGATTTGTCAGAGATGATCTAGGATCTAACATTAAATTGATATTCAAACTAGAGAACTAGCTATGAAGTATGGAGATTTATATACATGTGGATGCCTTGTATTTAAAAAGAACAATGTAGTCCAAATGCAGAAGAGATAATATAATAGACTATGGAGTTACTACAAGGGGTGACCATGTCATATACAGTAGGGGACAAAACCGTTCACATGTTGTGAACACTTTGATTGTGTAGCAAATAATGCAATGATCACATAAGCACAAAATCTGATATAATTTATCATGATAGCCCTGCATCTTAGCTTGAGGTCACTCACCAGGATTATTATGTAATTCTCAATATTGGCCAAGATATTAATTATATAAAATAATCAAACATGTGAACAGCTTTGTCCCCTCTATTTTTTTCATCAAAAAATGATACATACAGAGCTCAAAATCATGTGACATGTGACATGATATCACATGATCATAATTAAGGTTGGTTTCTATCCAAACAACACCAAATACCCCCCTTGTTTTCAACCATGAAGTTCCTCTCTGCTGCTAAAGTTGACTCTATCATCCAACTGCTTAAATCTGGTCATTCTGGCCATTATACATATCTCTTCCTACCTTGGTGTCTCTGTTGGTTTCATCTCCAATATTTGCAGGAAACACTGTCCTGACATCACCAAGTCCTCTGGTGGTCACCATTCCAAAATTTCTCCCTCCAATCTCCATCATATCATGCATCTCATGGAAAGAGGGAAGATTGAGAATACAACCCAAGGCACCCAGGTGCTCAAAAACATTCTTAATCAAACCTTGGCCTCTACAACTGTAAGGAGGCACCTGAAGAAGGCAGGGATAAAGGCAGTTGAAGAAGAAGAAGCCACTTCTTAGTGCAAGGCATAGGAAGGCAAGGAGGGAGTTTGCAGAAGCTCATATAGAGTGGACTGTAGAGGACTGGAAGTATGTTGTCTGGTCAGATGAGACCAAAATCAATTGCTTGGGGTCAGATGGAAGGAGGTGGGTCTATAAAAAGGCTGGAGAGCTTTGAATGATAGGCTGGTTGAGGGAACACTGAAGTTTGGTGGAGGTTCTGTGATGGTGTGGGGTTGTATGCTGTGGGAAGGACCTGGATATGCTGTCAAAATTGATGGGAGGATGGATGGGGAGTTGTACAGACAGATTTCAGATGAAGATCTTCCAGCTAGCCTGGAGTATTATTGTAAAGATTCTACTGACATCATTTTCCAACAGGATAATGACCCCAAGCACATATGCAAGAAGGCCACCAAATGGTTTTCTGACCATGGTTATGAGGTCATGAAGTGGCCAGCTCAGTCTCCTGACCTGAATCCCATTGAACACCTCTGGACTATTGTCAAAAAATGCCTTTCTGACTATGAAAACCCCCCTAATGGAGTGCATGAGTTGTGGAAGAGGGTTCAGATGGAACATAGTTGAAAACAAGGGGGTACTTGGTGTTGTTTGGATAGAAACCAACCTTAATTATGATCATGTGATATCATGTCACATGTCACATGATTTTGAGCTCTGTATGTATCATTTTTTGATGAAAAAAATAGAGGGGACAAAACCATTCACATGTTTGATTATTTTAAATAATTAATATCTTGGCCAATATTGAGAATTACATAATCATCCTGATGTCGCACTGTAACTACTCCTGCAGTCCCCACACCCAGCACCAGAATGACCTCAAGCTAAGATGCAGGGCTATCATGATAAATTATATCAGATTTTGTGCTTTTGTGATCATTGCATTATTTACTACACAATCAAAGTGTTCACAACATGTGAATGGTTTTGTCCCCTACTGTAGAACAATGGAATATACTAGAAGATGATGCAATAAATGACAGAGGTGGTAACATGGAGATCCATATGTCAGAGATCACATGTTGAGCATGATGAAGCAGGGTAATGTCTGTGTGGAGATTATGTGATCACTTCTGAATGAGTGCATTCATATAGGAGTGCTTTGGATGATCAAGTGGGGGTTCAGTGTGACTCAAATGTGAATTAGAGGTGGATGACTAAGGGTGCTAATATATAGATCTATTGGAGGGGATCTGGGATCTGACAATACTCATCAGTACCCTATTCCTGGTCAAGTCCAAAATACTAAGATACTGATGATGTTTCTGTTATCATCATAATACTATGCTCTCAGTTAAAAGTTTACAATACTGATAATGCTAAACAGCAGTAATACCAGATACCAAATACCCTAAGACTCTATATTGTATTTCATACCTGTATTATAATAATCTTCTTATTAATTCAATGTAAACTTGTAAATCTGTTCTATTGTGCTCCTATTATGTACTTATTCTTCACTCTATTCTGGGACTCTTCCCTTACTAGGCTTATAATAACTTTATCATACATATACATCCATACTTCTGTACTCTCCATAGTCTCTTGTTAGAATCTCACTTTCTTCTTTTCTAGTGATTTTATTTTCAGCCTTTCCAGTATAGACCCTCACTTACACCATTTTCCTCATTAAGTAATTCTGTTAAACCTCACAACAACCTTGGTAACACTTCCCTTGCTTCCATTGTTCTGACTCCCCTTGTTTTATGCAGTCCTATTAAATCTTACCTGATATTCAATTTAACAAAACTCTCACAACTTATTCCGTTAACACGATTATCATTACACCTTTGCAGATCATGTCATTGACTGATGCAGCATTAAAAAACTTATAATATCTTACAATGCAAGAACTATACCCTAGAATCAACTAGCTAGGGTCGAAGAAATAGTTGATATAATATACAGAGGTAACATAGAATTCAAGTATCAACTAACACCCTCTTCTCAAGAAAAGCGATTAAGAGCGGTAATATATCCCCCTCCTTCTCTAGCTTAAGTTGCTGTTGGGCTTTTTCGATAACCGGTTTGGACCCCGTCAAAATAGTCTTCAAATCCACTACAATCTCCCCTCTTCGAACACGTCCACCCATAGAAGTTCGTCGTCGCTTTTCACTAACCTCACGTTCATGACCGCCGTCGTCAAATTCTACCTGTCTTGGACTTTCCCGATGATCTGCAGTTTCTACCCAGATGGCTAGCTGTGTTACAGCATATGTAAGGGTGGTTTCAAGCAATTGACTGGCAGCTAATATGGCAGCCCTTGCGGAAAAGGCTGGGAGGGGGAGTAAAGGTGGCAATACAGGCTTCTCCACACCGGTCGATGGATCATTGGATAAATATCGGAGTATGTCTATGGCACATGCACCTAGCTCTAGCAGTGTTCCGGTTGAAGCAGGTTCGCCTGGGGATATTTTGGTAACCTATAACAATATAAGTCCATGATAATGAACAAGCCAAGAAGTATCACATACAGGCAGCACTAAGGCCTCGTCGGATGACCATTCAGACGTATCGCATGTTAGGATCGTTTCGGCCTCGGTGATGATCACAAGACTTGAGGTCAAGTCACGTGTCACGAACAAGAGCTTCTGTACAACTGCGGCTAAAAGGGGTCGCTTTGAAGGCTCTATGAGCTGTGTTGAAAAATCTACTGAGATATTCCGGGCGTCCCTCTCAATTTGTGCACGCTCTTCCATCGTAACACCTTCAAGCAAGCTTGCTAAATGGTTCGGATGTGTCAACGCGTAATTGAGGTCCTGAAGGAGTTCCGAAGCTCGTTGCGCGTACGTACGCAGTGTTGGCGCTGTCCGTTCATTGCGTGTGCCACCACAACTTGCGATGGCATTGAAGAGCGCAACAACGTGACCCAGTTCTTCCAGGAATGGAAGTGTTAAAGGTTCCCCAACGTGCCACGTCAGCGAATGGGTGAGTTGAGCTCCAAAGAGATGTATGAAGCCCAAAACCTGCTCGTCGACAAAATGACTGGTGGCTATTGCTCCCGTCACGTTGGTGATAACAGATAACATGGTACACCAAGCTTTGTGAGTTGGACTACGTTCGTTCGGAAGTTCGGCTGTCGACGGCTCGACGATGCCTGCAGATAATGCAGCGCGGAGGTTCGTATTGACATAGGCAGCGACCACACCGCTGTTCGCGAGTCGTTCCGCAGAGGAAGATAGCCGTGCCAATGTATGATGGAAAAAAAGGATGTGGCGTGCATATAGGGGACTTCGTCGCTTATGGAGAATGGCCAAATTATTCATTCCAGTTACATCAGTACGGACCAGAAGCTCCAAACTGGCCTGTATAATATCTATCTCTTGACATCGTGCGAGCCAGACGGACGGGGATAGGGGTAAATCTGGTCGGGTGCATTGTTCAAAAGTCGGCACTAAAAGCTCCATATCCCTATCCAACTCTATATCAGCTGTAGTTCTTGCTGAATCAAATGTATCCCGAAGGCCTTCGATAACGAATCGAAGGCCTTCAGTCACTACCGATCTAATCGTGAGTCGTTGCTCAGCATTATATGCCTTTGGCTCTAAACCGTATATCCGGGCCTTACGAATACAGTAATAGATGATCTGGACGATAACACGGTAAAATCGGGTGGTCCTGTCGCTACGAAGTGCGGCTGCAGGAGGGAAAGTTTCGCTGGTTATGAGGTCTTGAACATGTGCAGTCAAAACAACAAACAGGCCAATCTCTCTGGTTGCTGAGGAGCGGCTAGGCGGGGCTAACCCTAATACCTCCATTAATCCTAACAATAATGCCAGCCGTTCTGCATGAATAGCGACCATGGCAGGTCCCACTCTTGATTCGGCTGCTATGTCGCCAGAGAGTGATTCAGCAGCACCCAGAGCAGACTCTCGGATAAGGTCATCTGCTCGTAATAATGGAGATGCAGTTTGCAGCAGGTGTTTCCATGAACGGGTGAGGGTTATGCCTGCATCAGAAAGTGAAAGGTTAAGGTTTACGGTATAAACTTGATGCCTTATGTCCTCCGCGTCCTCTTCTTCCGTGTGCTGAACACGTTCTCGGACAAGTTCTGTAGGGAAAACATAGTTATCGCCGAATTCACGATCATCTGATTCCTCTGAGCTCTGCAAGGTGGCAAGAGATGGGAATGCATGGTGTATATTTGTAGCCAGCCTCCTGTGACATTGTGGATCGTAGCAATTGGTGATAGCCTCAGATAAGTGGTCGACGAGGTCCTCTGTGGACGCAAAGTATCGTTCAATGGCCTTGTAGCTACGCGGTTTGGAAACGTTGCAGCCGAAAGTGTTTCTCGTGGCAAGACAGAGCTCAATATCTAAAGCTAGAACTTGGATGGCACGTGCCTTAGCTCTTGTGCGATATGCATGGTCAGACACGGCTACATGAGCATCTGAGTGTAGTTGGCCTTCGACTTCAATCACAGTTTTCGTGACCCAATCCGGACTTGGCCCGACTTCGATACCACCGATACCAGCAATTGATTCCCAGAAGAGGGAATCCGTTCGCGTAGGTCCTAGGACTGCTTTATGCTCGAGAGCATGTCGCCAGACTACTTCGAGGAAACCAAGAACAGATGTTAGTAAATGAGGGTTGGACTCCCACAGCTCCTGCCAATGACTCAACGCCTCACACGCCGCCTTCACAGCACTGGGGTCGTCAAATGCTTCTCCCTTTGGTTCCTCCCCACTGTCTGCAGCCTTTTCTTTGTTGTTAGGAATATGAAACTTGTCCCGAACGAACAGACTCCCAAGGGCGGGCTGAACATCTACGGTTAAAGTGATAAAATGCCAGATTGCATTCCGAAGGTTCAGATCGTCCCATGGATGCTTCAATATGCGTACGAGAGCAGTAGCTGTAGCCTCGGAGTCCGAAAGGTGAGCAATAATACTTGGGGGAGAGACCTGGGATAGCGACAATGATAGACACAGCGCTGAAAGAAGTTTTATGGACTCGAGGGGGAGAATAGAGCCGGATAGGCGGTATTGAATGTAAATTGCAATGACATCAATCGGGTCGAGTTTCGACCGACGGGTATCAAGTGATGCAGCTCCGCCAACGACTCCAACACATAGTGCTTGTTCGAGGAGTGAAAGCTTCGCTGCAAACGCAGATGTTCGCTTTCGACCAAGGATAAGACGAGCTAACCGCGTATGTGCTTCAAGCAGCCGGACAAGACGAACTGAGTCAGAATTTCGCCGGGACAGCGCCAGTGTATCCAAGAGCTCATCGCCAGTGCTTATGGCGTAGACAAGAGGATTTACCGTTGCTGTAGAAGCTCGGAACAAAAACACATCCAAAATAAAATGTACAACTCCAAGAAACGCTCCGTGGCTGCCAGCAGTGGGTGGACAATTGCGCAAAATGTCACCAAAGAGCAAAGAGATCTTCCCTCCGATGTCGAACCTATCTCTGAGTTTAGTGTATTTCCATGCAGAATGTTCGGTCCAAAGTTCTCTATGAAGAAACTTTATAGCCCGAAGTAGTACGATCTCCTTCAAAGGTTGCATAACAGGATCTGAAGTCAGCAGCGACGAGGTTGCTTGATCGAATAGGGCGCGGGCGAGGCCAATCAAACTTAGTGTCATATCATAGTTCCCAGTGATCCTTTCGGCTGAGAGGAGTGCTGGGGTGAAACCCTCGTGAGTTTCTGAACCAAATATGAGAGAAGTGGACCGTAGGAATGGCCATACACGGTACGCGTATACAGGCAGGGATAAGAGGGCCGTAAGGACACCAACTGCGGATGTAATCAGACGAGAAGGCGGGGGGCCCTTGGTGTATGTAGAACGGGAGAGCGCATCCTCCAAGATGCGAGTCGTCACCTCGACGAGATCCGGTGCCTGTATCGTCCCCGAGCTCTCTGGTTCCAGTCCGCACATGAGCTCAGTCATTAGCTCAGAATTCCCGTGTATGATATTCCGCACGAGATCTAGAGCATCTGTGATAGTCTCCTCGTTCTCTGTTCTATCCATTCCGACGTCTTCCAACGTTAGTGTGATCTCGGTTCCACGCGAGGGTACGGAGGTTGCGCTCCATCGCATAGTGCCTTGAGGTGTTTCACCCAGTTTGAGATAGTTACGCAAAACCTCGAGGATCACATCCCACCCTGAATACTCATGTTCCCATTCAACGATGATGGGGTCGTTAGGCTCGGTGACAGTGCTTAGAAGCCGGCTGGACGAGTGGCGAGGCAGGAGGGAGCCACCGGGAAGACGTATAGAACGGACGTTTCGATACATCACGCCTCCAGTGTACAGCTCCGCATCGATTTGGGCTTCATACAGTGCACCCACACCGCTCCGTGCGCTCACGGGGATGATTTGCGTGAACGTGGGTAAGCGTAAAAGATAATGGTATACGTAGGCGCCACAGAGTTTTCTGTCCTCTTCACCCGCCGTTCCAAGAAGGCCTGAGCTAAGAGACCCAGTGCCGGCGGTAGAACGCAAGAGACGCACGAGAGGCCTAAAATGTACCGGAAACCGCGAACGAGCAACATCAAATATGACACGCCGGGCGGCGAACACTTTCCAATCATAGTCCCAATAGTTACGGCATACGCGAGCTGTGACAATGTCTTCACCAGTTCCGAAAAGTGAGATCCAGACCTCAACCAGACCCTCAAAGTCGGGGATGAACTCGACTTGCACGAGTTGTGTCAACCCCATGATCAGAGCTGAAGGAAGAGTAAGGCCTCAGAATCATTTATACAATCAAAAAACACACTTTTGTAAATGAATCGAAAGTCGGCAGAATTGGGGTAGGTTAAGGGAGACCCAGCTGCGAGGGCGGCTGCTGTGACGAACAATGGTGAGGTCATCAATGTATTCCGCATGCTTTGAAAGAGCCCAAATTCAGGCTGTAGGATATGAGCAGATATTTGCCGAAAACGGTCGTAGGCCTCGGAAGCTATTGGCATGTACGTCGGACGCTCGTGAATATCGAGATTCGAAAGATGCGCCAGCGCACAGGCCCATGCAAGAAGGATGCATCCATGTCTAGGGGTAATGCTCGAAAAGATTAGATCTTGAGTCCGCGTGAGATATTCGGGGAAGGATACGAGGAGAGAAGAATCAGCGGTTGTCTCCACTGGGTCACGGGAGAGTAATTGGTCAAGTTGAAGAAGCTCAACAAGAATTAGTGTCCATAATCCCTCTACGTCCTTGAGCAATTGAACGCCTTCCTCGTCTAGAAGAAGACTGGCGTTCTCCTGAATGATACCAAGGTCCGTATCGTACCCCACTTTGAAGATCTCCAGAGTCAGAGACCCATCATGGAGGGCGCACTCGGACACAAGCCAAAAGAGAACCTCAAGCATAACAAGTTGTTCCTTAACACTCTGCTTCGCATATCGTGATGCGGAACGAGGATCACGTAGGACTGACTCTGGAAGAGGCTGCTTGGTGCGCCTGAGATACTGCTTGACAAAGGTCGAGACGAAATTGCGCGGTTTGGGTATAATCCTGGGGACGTTATCACTGGCAAGGTCATATATGGGAGAATGGGGGTCGTTATTAGCACGGAGAAGGGGGATTATACATCGAAGAATAGAAAGTCTTTCTTCGAAATAGAACGGAATGAAGTGGTCGAGAATCTCCTCATCGGTTGGGGTGTCGACGTCACTGGGAAGTCCACGGTTGCGTAGAAATATTTTCCACAAAATAAAACCGTCTACCTCATCCAGACCTAGCATCCGACTGATGGTCCATACTACTTCCCGGCTTTCGCTGGGGACTCGTGTCTTAACGCCATCTTCGAGGACAACGTATCCACTCTCAACCTCGCTCCGCGACGCGCTCGAAGGGGTACCGAACGGATCCACACAGTTACTGAGCTTAGTACTGCGTTGACGGACATATTTCGTGACCTCCTCAATGCTGTGACCCTCCAAGTTACCGGTCAAAATCTGATGGAGGGTGTGGTACGTGCTGGAGAGATATTAATTAGAGAGAAGCTAACCATGACAAGCTTGATATGTCCTCACATGTCCCATACATAGCTTATTTCGTCGTCGTCGTCTCCTGCCATTTCTTCAATGTGGCGGCCTGTGGATATACGCGTTGGTGGATAAACGCGTTGGTGGCTTGTGGAATGCCTCCGTGCCGGCTTTTGCCGTGACCTTTTGGACAAAAAGTAAAATTACACTGAAGACCTAAAAAAATTAGTTGACTTCTATCTAGTTTAATGGCACCATCTCACTCCCTCATCCCACGTTCTCACTCTTTCCTTGTTTGCTTTCTGACCTCTTGTTGAACAGCTTGGGGTATGCATTTAGTTGTATGAAAATTTGTCCACATTTTTGAGACATTTACAATTTTCACAAAATTGGTCATTATTAAAGAATTGATCCTATCAAAAAATCAAATTTTGTTTTCTTTCTTCTTTTTTGTTTGGAAAACAGCAAGCATAAACAGATTGTCTGACTAAGAAATTCATGGGAAAATCATATACAGTGGTCACTTTTGCATAGAGAAATCTAGTCAAAAGATCTTATGCAAATCACTTACAATTTTGAAGGAAAATGGTAAGAAAATGATAAACCATGTCCATTTCCCTAGAATTAGGCTAGATTTCTCTATTCAAAAATGTGCACTATACAAGAATTTCTGATATTTTTCTTAGCTGTAAAATTGTGAGGGTGATGTTATGACAAGGTAACAACTACAAGATACTCCAAGAATTACAAGCTGATAAGGATTAATCCAATTCCCCAGTATATACAAGGTCTACAATACTAAAGCTCACCTGTTGTAGCAGTATTCCTCTGTAGAAAGGGCAAGCTTCTATGCACAGTTATTCCAGACCTAAGATGGTTGTTAAAACAGATGTGTCTAAACAACTGCCATACAAGGTATTCTACTTACAGTGTGTAGCACGTCCTCACTGTATAATAAAAGAAACATGTGGAAATGAATGGAATGTCTCACTTATAAATGAATGTGTCCTAGCATTTAGTGTAGGCACCATCTACCCTCATTATACTGTGAAACCTACCCAATCAGCACTGTCTTTACAACACTCCCCCACAATTGAGTCATCAGGTATGATACCAAGTTTCTCAATGAGGAACCAGTGTTGATCGCGTGAAAATGATTTCATCAACATGTCAGCAATGTTATTTTTTGTGCCCACAGGTGAAAT
>QFEC01003916.1:6731-27169 GCA_003316585.1 Gomphus bonarii | reverse complement strand
ACTAGCACCATTGGGTGCTATGTACAGATAGGCCTAGATGTCCATGATCCCCTACAGGTGCTATAATATTTGATGAAATGGATGGGATATCCTAGAGAAGAGAATTCATGGGTGCCGGAGAGAAATATGAAGAACGCAAAATGAAAAACACAGGAGTTTCATAGGCGATTTCCAGCTGCACCCAGACGGAGAGTGGATGACATGTCAGGATGAGGTGCGGGAGGTGTAGGATGAGGTGCAGGAGGTGCAGGATGAGGTGCGGGAGGTGCAGGATGAGGATGGTCTGTGAGGAGTGGTGCACACCAGCACAACAACACAAATGATGGGATGTCATCATGCACGCCGGCGCGATGACCCAGACGACCAGGACGACCGGGGGATGACCTGGGGGGGCCAGAACAAGGCCCCTGCCTTACCTTCTTCTCGTGAAGAGGGTGCCCCACCACCATGCACGCCGGCATGATGGCTAGGACGGTTGCAGGGGCCCACTTACCTTCTTCTCCCCACCACTGGAGTCCCACACTGCATGTGACAGTGTGAGCCCACTCAGTCAAGACTGTGAGTGGAGAGGACAACAAACACTGAACCTTGGGCACCTATTTAGGTGCCTAAAAGAATGGGTCACGTGCGGTGCCCCAATCCGATGTTGTGGACCATCCAGTGGTTCGGCCACTATTGTCAATGAGGACATTGACCTTAAAGGAGGGGGTAATGTCATGATTTCTCCACTCCTCCCCTTTCTATTACTTGTTATTGGACTCCGCTACTCCGCCAGACTATATGTACAGTTCTTAGGTAATTAGTTAAAGCTCAGTCTTGAGCTGGTCAATACACCGACAAGTATCATTGCTCATTTCCCTTTTCCGCTCCCAAGTATTGAAGCTCTTGTAGTTGCTGACACATTGGAAGAGTTATGGAACTGTAGATGATTCCTAGCTACCTGTGAAGGACGTCTCTGGAGCAAAATGACTTGTCATGGAATTTCACCAACAAAACCCCAAAGCTCCACAACACATATCAGCTACTCTATTTGCCACCCTCCCCTTTTTAACTCTAGAAAACTTCACAGAAACTCCCAAGCAACACCTCTTTGATTGGACAGAAGGAAGGGACCTAGCACATGACATTCTAACCCCAAAAAATAAACAACACTTCACCTGACATTTAATTCTCTTCATTTACATCCTATTCCATTCAACACCTATATAATATCCACTATCCATCCTCCCCCACCCACTCAATAGCAAGCAACCTCTTCACTACAACATGACCAGTCAATCCAGCCAATAGAGTCTTGTCCCACTTGAATCCTACCCTCTATCATCATAATGGTCCATTGACCCAAATGATATTAGGAACTCCTCAAACTCCCAGCTCCACCCAAACCCATCTTCTCCACTCCCTAGTGAAAGAAACCCCTCACTCGCCTGCCTTATGAGGCTGGAGATGTGATATTCCTTGGCTGATATTCAATCCCCTGCTCATTTGAGGGATTCACTGGGAAGAGGACTCCCAATGCCATAGGGGAGTACATGCAAGAGGCATCTTTCAAAACCTTCAGCAATCCCTTCAGTATCCATGGTGATTGCTACTTAAATCATGAGTTTGCCCTCCAATTGTACCCTGGGGTAGAACTTGAGAGGAACCTGACCTGGACCCTCCACTCTGGTAGAGGCTGATAAGATGTGTTAACGGGTGCCTCTGTTAACAATCTCAACAAAACTCCACATCAAGATGCCATGCATTGAGAGAGAGGTGATGTCAGGGTTCAGCTTGGAGTTCATTGTCAGTTGTTGTTTCTCATTTATGTCCTTCCATGACTTTCTGTGACCTTCTGGAACTTTCCATCACTTTCTATAACTTTCCAGGACTTTCCATCACCTTCCTTAACCTTCTGTAACCTTCCATAACTTTCTGGGACTTTCCATCACTTTCCAATGGCATGAGAAAGGTAATGGGTTTCAAGCCTTTTGGCCCAGACAAATTCAATGTCAATGAACATTCCAGTAGCACCTCTGTCAAGGAGTCCATTGATTGCTAAGGGATGTCCAGTGTCAACTGATTGGACCTTCAGGGGAACTCTTGTGTACCAACAAGTATTAGCAGAGCATACATAGATATGAGAAGGGGGCTGTTCTTCAGGGTTTGGGGTGGTTGGTTTAGTTTCAGGCATGGCTGGTTGGATTTCAGTCTGGTCTGGGGTTGGCAAGGAGGGTGGTATGTCTCTTGTAATATCTAGTGTATATGTTTCAAGAACTGAAAATTGATTCATCAAGTGGGGCATGTCCTCCATTGCTGACTTTCCTAAAAACCCTGTTTCTCCCCTTCTTCAGAAGTTTACATGATAAATTTGTACAGTGGTTACTTTTGCACAAGGTTATTTTGCCTAACAAATTGTGGGAAAGCTGATGTTTGCTTGAAATGTTCTCATAATTTTCTTGTGATAGAATTGTATATGCAAAAGTAACCACTTGACAGGATTTCACATAGTCTTCCAAATAAAAAATCTTTCTATGTTTGCTGTGCAGGGGGCTTGGCATGATGATCTATCCCCTGCTTACAGTATGGGTATGAGTTCTGACGCCACAGTTATCCTATTTTCAATACTCAGAGGGAAAAATGTAACTATAGGAGGTGGTTTGCTAATTTCAGAGGAGCAGCACCTGTTTTCAGCACACCAACTACCACTAGCGTGTTCGATTATATATAAAGTCCAATTCGGTGACTATCTACTACCTGTCTCATGTGTGTGCAGCTTGGATGTACACCGCAAGCAATATTCAACTCTGACATGGGTGTGGATCCACGCATCCTCAATAGTTCAGACAGAGGCTATACATCTATGGCAATGATATCCATTAATCATGCATGTGCTGCAGGAAAATATAGACCCAAACTATGGTATATCAACTAACAGCCTAGGTCACAATAAGACTCATGCTTGAAAACTCAGTTGTCAGACTTTTTTTTCTCGGTCTGAAGAGGATGATATCAATCATTACATTTGCAGACTGTGAGCTTGAATGTCACATGCTTATGGTGGAATGGTGATTTTATAGTCCTTTTTAGTTACACATGGTAGATGCAAGATATGGAGAGACTGTTTTATATTGTCCGAGTCAAATTTTGCTCCCAGCCCACTGACCCCACCAGACAAACTGAGATCCATTCTTAACTTCATATCTAATCTGTTCGTGGTGCATCTCGGAGAAGGAACCGCCACTAGAATTGCTCATCATAATTCGACTAACACGTCGGCCAATTGCACGCACGCCACTAAGTGGTAGAATTTGCGTTATGTTTTGTTAAATGATGTCATGTGTCAGAATCTAGAAACCATAACACCATCTATCACTTTGACTTCGGGGCTCCTGATCTGAAGCATCGCGGTTGTCAAGGATACTGTGCCTTGATTCTTTGGTATGCAACTGATTCTTCCTCTTAGCCGTGAAATTGGGAAATCCCCGATGTTGCCATTTTTATCTTTGCCTCTCCGCCCACTTCATTAACAACCACTCAGAAACAAGTGGAGTGGATTTGGTGAGTCTAACTATATCCAGTATGTCGCTCACTCTCCAATTGATTAACAGATGCTCCAACAGTGCCTATGCCCTTCTAGAGACTTCGACACTCACGCAATACGCCATAAACTCAACGGTTATATATACACCATACCTGAGCTCTGAGCTCTGAGATGCTCCTATCTCAAAACTGATGACAATGATCCATCCGTTGTCTATAACGGTTTATTTCTTTACCAAATGGAGCATCTCTGATCTTCTTCATATGATTATATTGAGCAAGCTTGAAACTCAGAGCTATCATTTTGTGCCACTCAACGGAACGGGACTTTGTCCTAGAAAACCAGCATCAGCCTAGTAGACGGCAAAATGCATATCCCGTAACGTTTTTAATGCTGTGGGCGGTAATAATCAATAGGCGGTTCCTCACGTTGTGTCTAGTGATCTGTCCATCCTTCTATTTGCGAACGGATCGGAATCTTTGACTTGCTTCGTGGCTTTGTTCAGAATCATAGGCCTATCGCGCGATCACTATTATCCAACACTTCCCGGAGAATGACGATCATCCTGCTCACGAGGACAGCCTCGAAATAGATGGCTTTAGCTGACAGATGTCTGTTCTGCTGGACGGAATCGAATTCCCAGCATGTCATGTTTTACGAGATTCGTTTCCCTATCACCATGCATAGCTGGTGCAATATATATACATCTAGCCCTGTACCATTATAACGGTCACTTACCTTCATTTCGTATCACCCCTGAATTATGTCGTCTCAACAAAATACCGCAGCCATTATTCAAGCACTATCAGACACGTAGGTCAACGACATTGAGCAAGATACACATTCTCATCAGTGAACCCAGCATGGCACTCAATTATACCTTCTTCGCTACTGTTGGTCAGTATCTATGGCTCAGTCTAACGTTACTGTAGTGGTGTCATATTACAACAGCGGTGCTCGTGTTCGATACGTTCCTCACATTGCCTTCGGAAATCAAGTATATTTGGCACAGAAAACCAAAACTAGGCTCCATCCTTTATATATTTGCTCGATACCCAGCGATACTTTTATTCATAGGCAATATATTTATTTCCCTCTCTCCTCTGTCACTTCAGGTGAGCATGAACACTCTCACATTGAGTATAACATCATTGGTAGACGTCTATATAGTATGTTCTACATCTCTCAAAATGGTACTGGAAAAAATATATTCTTGCTACAGGACATGTGATCGCGTGGGTTCCTTTCTATCCGCCCTCGAATACCTACCCTTGATAGGGGTACAAGGTAATAGATACTTTTATGTCCACAAGAAATTCAAGTTGATTCATTGGGTTCGGTTAGGCCTCCTGATGGCACGGGCATATGCCATTTCGAGTCAGAGTAGAATGGTCCTAGGTTTTCTTGGAATTTTCTTCCTCTTTGCCTTGACAACTCAAGCGGTACGTCCATCTCAGCCTTGTTGTATACAATATATTAATAGCTGTGAATTATAGAATATAACTGTTCTCGAAGCTTGTATCATTCCTGATTCACTGCTGAATAAGTTTAATTTGTAATTGTTGTCATACGTCGTCATTAAAACACTCTGACTAGTTTCCCAGGCGTAAGAGAGTTCCAAAATTCCCAAGAATATGTTTCTGATCTTTCACAAAGTGGAAACCCTCAATGGGGTTGCAATAATAATTTTTGACACCGGAGTTGCTGCGGTGATTATTCAGAGGTCCTTTGAAATCATGAAACTTCAAGGAAGGACTGAAATATGGAGGAATAAATCACTTGTTGGTTTGTTGATCCATCAAGGTGAGCAGAGTTTTCTCGTAGAGATTGGATGTCTCATGGAATGTTTACAGGTTTAGTCCGATACGGGTATTCGTTTTTATTGCGCTAACTATATTATACATATCTGATGGTCAATCAGCTTTGTAGTTACAATTACTCTCACAAGCACTCTCACATTCAGGGTATGTATGTATTTACTGACATTATTCGTACCGAGTATTCATCATCGTTCCAGACCTTGAGAGTGAGTAATATACTGGTTCATTATTTTCATCTGAGCATTCATTTCGACACTGTAATTCATAGACAACCCTAGCCTCAGTTGTCAGCCCATTTCAAAACTGGTGCAATATATAACAAGTTATCACCACTAACTACCTGTACTGATATGGCATCACACATCATGCAGTTTGTCTACGATTATTATTTGCCGGTTCCACCTGATACTCCAAGAACGAAACCAGCACCTTAACGGAAGCTCATCTTCACCTCCGGGTCCGCTCACTACTTTCAGAGCAGCCACCCATCGGGCTCATAACGCCGTAGTTGAAGAGTTTGGAGACCCCACTCCGAGAAAGTCTCTCCACGTTGAGGAAGAGTCAAAGGGGATGGAGAATCAGCAAAACCCACAAACGGGAACCGATGCGGAGATACAGTTGCAAGAGTATCCCATGGCTACTGGATGTGTAGGTGATATAGAGACGGCGGCTCCTGGTGCGTGGTGGTGGTTATCTTTTTCGGACCAGCTCTCATTCTCAACTAATTTGTAGAATCTAGCTCGTCTAGAATCCCAGAGACTTGACAACAGCGCAATCACACAGTTAATATAATTGTCAGTACCTGAAAATGGTGTTTGAATTGCAATGACTGTCGTTGTTGAATTTCGGTGGCGCTGATCAAGGACCGCGGAAAAGCAACCGTTTGGGCTTGCATGAGTGGAGGTAGTGGCTCTTTGCAAACGGATGAGGATTTAACATACGAAGTGTGACTAAGTGCTCAGATATCAATACTGCTCGAAGTTCAGTTCACCATTGACCGTCGTGAACAGCGCTCACATTGCGTTCCAGGCTCAAGCCATCTATCAAACGAGCTATCCGCGCTGCTGAAGATAAGTCATGGCTAATGAAGGGCCAGCTCGATGCTTGCAGAGTGCTCATTGGTATAATGTTGTATGCTGAAGGCGGTGTTGCAGTAGCGGTTCTAATTTGGACCATCCTCGCCTTCCATTTCTTGTGAGTTCTCGCATCAAATCATTTGTTGCGATTGTTGAGTTTATATCGGTGGGCGCTGATCAAGGACCGAGGAAACAGCTGTTTTGGCTTGAACAGGGGTAAGCTCGTTTGCAAATAGATGGGGATTTAACAAAACGCGTCACGCGACAGAGCCAACAATGCCGGTCGAATTATTTCAACAGCAATATCTGAAATTCTCACACCAAATCAGAAAGGTTAATAAGCTCCGATTATCGCCCAATTAATAACAGAGACGTCAAATGTTCTGACCTCTGTATAGAAGATATGGGATCTAGTTAGATGCAAGCAACTCAGAGATTGGGAACAATCCTCTGAGGTGATAGTTATGAAACAAAAGAACATGTTCTTTGGCTTGTCTCCCACATAACTGGTACTAACCTGGAGCCCCTGCATGGCCTTTATATACTGTAAGTATTGGATACAGAGAACCATCGGATATTAATCTCATCTCAGCTGAACTGCTCATTTGTCCCAGACAGATTCTCGATCCTGACGATAATACACCTCCTATGCGATGGCCTATGACTTCCTCTTCGTGCCATAAAGCTGAGGGAACTAGTTTTTTTAACTATACGAATGTTATGCGATGCCAAGGAAAGTATGTAGATAGCGACCACATCTTTGGTAATACTGATCATGCAACACAACCTCAAGGAACACGATACCTTATCCAGAGCTTCCATGATCTAAATTTGAAAGGGTGCACAGGGAAATGATGCCAATCCAATTTACATTACTTTGGGTAAGGTCGAGACATAAATACACCCTTGAGTGCCCTGTGGACTTGCTCAGCGTTCAACTTCTGATGACAGTTGAATGCAACTCACGTGTTTCGATACTCGCATGGACATGTATGCCGTCAAGAGGAGGATTCGTACCAGGTTAGGTTGTAGGTTTTCGAAAGAAATTTACGTTCATGCTGCGTAATTGCCAGTTCGGTTAATCCATCACAGCAGACACGATAAAGCTATTACACTAACAAGCAATTCACATCAGAGTAAAACCATGAACCCTAGGAGGGCATTCTGGTAACAGCGGGAAGATATGACAACCTTTGCCATCGGAATGGTCTTCCATGGAGAGACAAAAGAGAGCTGTTAACATAAAGTGCGGAAAAAAAATGAATCTCAGTGAAAACGAGGGCGTGTTTTACTTACCACACTTGTTGATTCTCAACAGTCGCCTTAACAATGGCTTCGGAGGATAAACCATTACTCAGGACTTCATTTGCTGATACTTATGGGTCCTGTATAGCAGATATCGATATCTTCAAAGCGCTGCAGGTGTACGTGGTTCGTGCAGAGGCCTTTGCTTTCAAAACAAAGATTCTCGTCGCAGCACGTAAGCTATAACGACGTGCGCGGAAAGTTATACCGAAAGAACCTGTCAAAGAAGAAGACAAGCCGATATGAACTTGCACAAATCTAGAAGAAAACATTGACCACCCAAAAGGGCTAGGTAATTCTAATCGAAGGACTCACGCTATCGACGTGACATCGTTTGCAAAAGAAGCTGTACAATATTAGACTGTGTTATCTATTTATACTGCTCAAGCCTACCTGAATAACAATAGCTTGAGGCTGCCAGTATTCTGCGAGAGCATTTGTTTAATATTTAGAACTGTGTAGGCCTGTGGGAAAATCCGTCGGCTGCAGGATGCGACTCAAGTTTTTCTAGGAGAATTTATGTCCCACTCGATCAACTCGCGAAACTATGAAAGAACTTAGTGTTGGGACGGTCCGACTTGGAGCAAATGAAGTTACCAAACTTCTATAATGTCGACAGGCCAGTGGGGTGCCTAGCAAATTGAGAAGACTCTGGGCTTATGACTGATCAGGCATGTTATTGATTGGAAGAGATGGACCAGGGATAGAACAGTTATTGTGACCACATCTCTCTCAACTTTTTTTACATACAAATTTGAGTGCCAAGGAGGGCACAATAGCAGATTAATACCTTGTCATGTGAGGAAGGTGATCATGAAAGTCTCTAAAAGATGGGCTGCAAGTAAAACAATCGCAAACCCACAATTTTGATAGAGAAAAATGTCAACTAATCCTTCACAATCCCAAGCTCTCGTGCTTTTATTTGCAGTGCCTGTCATATTATGGTCACATCATTGTGTTTCTAACACTTTTGTAAAACACTCACCAGTGACTTGGAATAATACCTGGAATACATAAACTCGCCTACTGACCACCACAGCTACAAAACCAAATCTTAGTAAATTGTCTTTTGATTGCACGTCCAAGACTCACACCGGGATGCCCGGAAGGCTTGAAAGCACGTCTGGTTTCTCCCTCTTCGTCGAGGCCCCAGACCGGAGTGACTTTGGTAGCCACCTCTTCCCCGAAGATATCACGAACCGTGTTTTTGATCGGCTCGTAACCGGTAGCGAAGACTACGACGTCTGCCTCCAGAGTCGAACCATCTCGGAAAATAAGCCCATCCTTGGTGAACCGATCAGGTTCTGTACCCTGCTTGACTTTGACGATGCCCCTGATGATCAAGTCAGCAGCACCAATGTCTTGCCCTAGAGTCAAGGTGAGTAAAACTCAATTCTTGGACGGAAATAAAGTCCTACAGTATCCTATCAAAACTTATCGTTAGTGCATCAAGATGGGATGGTGTAGGAATTACCTCCGAGTCTGCTGTACAGCATGAATAGCTGACCCGCCCCTTCTTTACCCTCATTGACGTTCAAGCCTGCCTTCAATAATCCATCTAACATATCTTTCTGTTGCGCAACCCTTTTCTCTTTCTCGGCTATTTGAATCTGTTTCAATAATCCAAGCGGAAGTCCTGCCAGCCTGAAATCTCCAACTAACGGATCACTATGCAGAGGCCATATGCCGTCCAGTTGTGCTCCTATATATTTGGATGAGACTACAACAGTACTTGAGCGTTGCACCATTACGACGGAAGCAGCTCCATGAGTGGCGAGGTTTTGGCAGATGTCTGAGGCAGTCTGGCTAGCGCCTACAACAATAGCCTTCTTCCCAACGAACGGCGATGGGCCCTTGAAATTAGTGGCATGAAGGGTAACCCCACTGAAGTCCTCCCTTCCAGCAAGAGGAGGGACGTAAGGCCTCCCTAGAGTTCCAATGGCCAGGACAATGTGATGGGGATATAGAGTTACCTTGACCCCATCCCGAACGATCGTCGCGGTCCATCGCCTGGTTGAAGAATCGAAGGAAGGTGTCGGAAGTAACGTGGAACGATTCCAAATAATCAAATCTTGATTGTGAGCGTACTGCTCTAACATGGATGCCACCTTGTCGCGAGGGGTGAATTTTGGAGCGTTTGTGGGGAATCGGGTGTATAATACTGTAACCCAAGCAGATGAATAAATATTGCCGGTGAGTTAAAAATATGTACTTGCAGGCATGATGTGTATTGGGGGTGTGTAATGTTAATGACGGGTACCGTTTCCTCCAGACATCTCCGACCACGTCGTCTTGATCAATCAGTAGAGTAGGGATTTTCATTTGACGGAAACGAGCCCCGACATTTAGTCCACTCTGACCAGCACCGACTATAGAGAACGTGTGAACATTGTATTTTTGGAGGCCACCAGATATACTCACCAATGATAACATAGGGATCCTTCTCGATACGGGCCCTCTCCTCTTCGTGAACCTCATTCCACGTTTTGGTGTGTCCTTCATAGTACCCGCTCTCAGGACCTTTCTCCTCGTGTCCTTTGATATCGTCGAGTGTCAGAAAGAGAGAAAGAGCCTTCCATTTTGAATCCTGGTCTTGCATTAATCGAATGAGCCCTCTACCATAAGCAATAGGTGTTTCAAATGTGAGAGCTGCTTCAAGGATGTGTGTTTCGGGATTGTAATTCGGATGAATATCGTGGTCCAAGTCGAGGTTAATGTTTGTGATGTTGGCCTGGCTCAGACGGTTGGCCAGATAATTGGAGATGGCATCATGGCCGCAGAGTGAGCGGTGAGTCCAAGTGAAGACGAGGTTATCCCTTAGCCAACCACTGCTTAGGAAAAGAGCAACAATGGCTTTGACATCTAAAGAGTCCACGGCACTAGCGAACTGTGCTAGCCAAGTATTGGTGATAGTGTTGACCTTATGTGTGTCCATGATAGGCTGGAGAGAATTGGGACCACCAAGTGTGAGTGAGATGCAACATTTATAAAGAATAAAGACTGTCGGTATAAGTAATTTGAAATGAGGTAAACACTGCCTAAACCAGCGATATTAAGATACACTGTAATTGTAAGATGCAAGAGCGATCATCAGGCGTGATAAAACGACGAATGGGGTATCATGTCGTTCACATCAGGGATGTTGGCCTCCTGGTTATAGAACCAGACTATATATGCGTGTGACCTTCAATACGGACGTCCGAGCCTGCATGATGTTCGAATGATTGAAACACCAACTCGCTTCGCCGCAGCTAGATGGTTCTGACTCCTGAAATAGTCGAACTGAGTAAGAAATGATTTTTGGGGTCTTGAACATGAACGAGCGCTGTGGTGAGGGAGACAATAAGGACCCATAGGAAACAGTGGCTACGCTCATCGGGCTTTGAAACTTAAACATGGGTGACTAAACGCAATTTTGTTTCGAAGTGTTTGTAAGTGACCAGGATTCGAATGAGTAACAGCTTGGTCAAATGCCGGCAGTTAATCATAAGCTGGTTGGTGTAAAGCTGGATGCGACGCAGCTGTGATTATGCAGCAAACTGGTTGTTAGCATAAATCCTGCAAAAAGTTAGACGATCATCCATCAATTATGGGAACCTCTTTATTGTCGTGTGCAAGTGGCCTTGCCAATGTCACGTCTCCATTCTGACACTTGGTGCTCTCAACAGTAGAAGTCCCAAATAATTTTATTTAAAAATGCATTTTTGGCTAACCCAACAGTCCACCCCTACCTGTATGAAAGAGCTGTGGAGCTCAAACTAGTTGTTGAAAATTTCTGGGAATAATCACAGACCTTGTATAGTATTTCCTCTTCTTTGCTTGGGTATTTTTTAGACCCAATCATAAATATGAATCTGATTAATTAAATAATTTGACATTATGAATATTACCAATGAGGCTCACTATGTTTGTTACTGGTACAATAGAGCTCTGAAGGTGTCAAAATTCCAGAGCAAAGAAGAAATACTACACAAGGTCTATGATTATTTTCAGAATTTTTGAACAACTAGTTTGAGCTTCACAGCTCTTTCATACAGGTCCCTGGGACTGTTGGTTTAGCCAACAAATGCATTTAAAAAAAAAATTATTTGGGACTTGAGAGCACCAAATATACAGGAATCATGTCAAGTTTCAGATGAATATGTCACGAATTGACCGAGAAATGATGTCAGCTCAAAATGAGAATGGAAACGTGACATTAGCAAGGTCACGTGCAAACGATAATAATTATGCGCATATATACCATGCTCTCAGCTTCGGGCTAAATTATCTGGTTTTTTTCGGACACGATTGTACCAGTATTCCGCGAAATGAACTTCTGTTGTGATAGTTCGACCGGCATGGCTTGCCGTGTCACATTTTCCTCTAGTGCCGGCTTCGTTGGCTTCAGCTGGCATACTGTCCCGCAGGTATAACCCGCTTCGTCGACGACCTGGAATTTTTGTTGCAATGCCATCCGTCGAGTAATTCCCTTACAGTCTATACGCCTCCAAGGCTGGAATAATCGAGCTAGGGGAAACGATGATAATCGTATCAGGTGCTCTGCACCTCTTTACGTGTGCCTTGGTAGCCGCTTGAATGATCCCCTGTAGATACCAAATACAATGAGAAAGGACAAAGTCCGCATAACCGGACACGTCTTGCTTATGAACGGCGTATCAAACTCGATCATACAACCTTTGTGATCAAACGAACGAACTAGTGGTGCTTCGGTTGTTGTTAGATGATATTATTGAGTACCAGTGCCATGTGCCATGTGCGCAATGGACGAGAGCAGTGACATGTGAAATTCCTCCCGAACAGCTGCCTGAATCTTCGCATTATATCTGCGGCCTCGGTAGAGAAGAGTGTCACTTCATTTTCACACTATGTTACGAGTCTTTGTCAATAGAACTCGTATTGTCATAAACCCCCTTTGACTGTTGCTAAAGTTCTGTCCTGCATTCGGTCCCTTGGTATCCAGAGATTGTGATCTTTCCATTGGGTGCGACCCGGTTTGCTGCTGCCGAGCTAACGCAAAAAGTTCTCATATTTACTATCATGCGTTGAAGATGCTCTGGACGGCACTTGAGAAGACTCGTAACTAAATTCACGCAGATAAATGCACCCAGAACTCTGCATCTGTACAATTGTCGAAGGGCCGAGGTTATTTCTAAAACTATTCCCCTAGCTGCAATCGCTCTTAAGATACACGTTCAGTACCAAAAAATAATCCAAAGAATGTTACGCAACGACCATTACTTGAAGCTTGTGGGTGGTTGTATATAGACCATCGATTATCCTTTGCCTTTGAAGGGATCGGAAATATAAGAAGCTCATTGCCTGTTCAAAGCAAAGATCATCACTAACAAGCAGTTGTCCACAAGCGCTAGCCTTGCGCGCGGAAGCAAAATTTCTCGAGTCATCGCCACTTTGCATGCGAGTTGGTTGGCTTCGATTGACTCGAACCTTGCCACCACATCGATTACCTATATTCAAATTTATACGCACCATGTCTGATAATGTCCCCAATGGTTCCGCTACTCCAAGTGTCGATGTTCCCAATCCAAATTCTAAGAGTCAAGGTCTGCGCCATATCATTCAGCCCCAAGCCACGCTGACATACATCATTGGTTTACCCAGCAAAAAAAGCCGCCAAGTTGGCTGAGAGGCAAGCCAAGCAAGCCGCTAAAGTAGTTAAGGAGGTCGTGACTGCAGAGAAGAAAGAGAAGGTAAAGCCTGTGAAAGAAAAGAAAGAAGAGGACGTACCTTTTGTCAATGACACCCCTAAAGGTCACAAAAAAGGTGCATTGGGTGATCTTAAAGTATAATTGCCTCATATTGATGCCTCTGTATAGACATGTCCCAACCCATGGCAAGCGGCTACAATCCAATCGCGGTAGAATCTGCCTGGTACGATTGGTGGGAAGCACAAGGATTCTTTGCACCCAAGACAAACGAAGATGGATTACCGCAGGATGCTAGCAAAGGCACTTTTGTTATTCCCGCACCACCGCCAAACGTTACAGGGGCTTTGCACATTGGACATGGCTTGACTGTCGCCATTCAGGATACCCTGATTCGATGGTGCGCTTGATATATTATATATGAACTGTCTCATGCTGAAATACTTGCACCGTAAGGAATCGTATGCTCGGGAAAGCGACGTTGTTTATACCTGGATTCGATCATGCTGGAATATCTACCCAGTCTGTCGTCGAAAAGCGTTTGTATAAGACTTCCGGAAAGACACGCCATGATCTTGGACGTGAAAAGTTTCTTGAGACTGTTTGGCAGTGGAAGCATGAGTATGTATCACAAAAACTATATTTCACAAAGTCGGAAGCTGAGGGTTGTATGTCAGCTACCAGAGCCGTATCTCAGCTCAGCTGCGACGTCTTGGTGGGTCATATGATTGGAATCGAGTAGCTTTTACTATGGATGAGGTCCGTACAAGTGGTTTGGATTGTAATCAATGACTGATGAAATTGTTATCTATATTAGAATCTATCAAAGGCTGTTGCAGAGACATTCTGTCGCCTTCATGAAGAAGGTATCATCTATCGCGCCAATCGTCTTGTCAACTGGTGTGTCAAGCTCAACACCACTCTGTCTAACCTTGAGGTAAAGTGGTATAGATTCGAGTTTATCGATGTAAGGCTAATGGTCGTTCAGGTAGACCAGAAGAAACTAGAAGGACGAACATTGATGAATGTACCGGGTTATGACATTAAAGAGAAGTTTGAATTCGGGGTGATCACCGAGTTTGCATATCCCATCGAGGGCTCAAGTATGACCTTATTCTCGTTGCGCCTTTTATTATATTGACACACCCATGATATTTTGCAAGATGA
The DNA here is from genome assembly GCA_003316585.1 of Gomphus bonarii. Lineage (NCBI taxonomy): Eukaryota > Fungi > Basidiomycota > Agaricomycetes > Gomphales > Gomphaceae > Gomphus > Gomphus bonarii. Next base: position 12,612 of record QFEC01003916.1, on the reverse strand, counting down.
AAAGATTGTTGTAGCAACTACACGTCCCGAGACAATGCTTGGTGACACTGCAGTCGCGGTACATCCCGATGACCCACGCTACAAGCATCTTCATGGGAAGTTTGCACTCCACCCCTTCCTTCCTAACCGTCGCATACCGATTATTACCGATGCTATCATCGTTGACATGGAGTTCGGGACAGGTGCGGTCAAGATTACGCCTGCGCACGACCCGAATGATTACGAGGTCGGCGTACGCCACAGCCTGGAGTTTGTAAACATATTGAACGATGACGGTACATTCAATGCTAATGCTGGACCCAAGTTTGAGGTAGGTAAATTGAGTGCTCGAGTAGGGTTATCAGCTAAGTACGTAGTAGTGCATGAAACGCTTCCACGCCAGAGTGGCAGTAGTGAAGGAACTCAAAAACTTGGGACTTTATATCGATACAAAAGACAATCCTATGACGGTCCCTATATGCGCGTGAGTGACTCTCGATTCCTAACATGCATATCTTAATTTCGACTATGGACCTGCAGTAAATCTGGTGATGTTATTGAGCCTGTAATGAAGCCACAGTGGTGGGTCAGTTGCAAACCACTTGCCGATGAAGCAATCAAGGTGTGTCAGAGTCCACAGCAACATTTCAATTGTCTTACGCTGTATGCCTACCCAGCGTACACGGGCAGGGGAGCTCGTGATTACACCAAAGTTGTCCGAGAATGAATGGTATCGCTGGCTGGAGAACATCCAAGACTGGTGTATCTCGCGACAACTCTGGTGGGGTCACCGTGTTCCTGCGTATTTCGTGCGTATACAGGGTATCGAGCAAGATGTTGGTATCTTTTGTATGTTTCTATGATGTTTATGCTAAACTTGGCGCAGAACACGGACGAGAAGTACTGGGTCGTGGGTCGTTCTATCGAAGAGGCCACCGAACGCGCGAAGAAGATAGCAAACGGTGCATCATTTCAGCTGGAGCAAGACGAAGATGTCCTTGACACCTGGTTCTCTTCGGGACTGTGGCCGTGGTCGATTCTCGGCTGGCCTTCCGAGGTACGTGTAGACGACTTGTGGTTTATCGCAGCATCCACCTCATCACTCTATAGACGGCCGACATGAAGCACTTTTACCCCTCGTCTATTCTGGAAACAGGATGGGACATCTTGTTCTTCTGGGTCGCACGGATGGTAATGCTGGGCATCAAGCTCACTGGTAAAGTGCCGTTCAAAGAAGTGCTATGTCACGCCATGATCCGTGATGCGCATGGTCGCAAGATGAGCAAGTCTCTCGGAAATGTTATCGACCCCGTGGATGTCATAACAGGTGTCCCGCTTGAGCGGCTGCACGAGCAGTTGCTTGAGGGCAACCTCGATGATAAAGAAATTCAGAAAGCCATGCAAGGCCAGAAGAAGGACTTCCCCAAGGGAATCCCTCAGTGTGGTACGGATGCCCTCCGCCTTTCGTTATGTGCCTACAGTTCTGGAGGTACGTATCCTCAAAGCTGATACTTGTGTCCACCTTCTCTAACTAGATGATTAATACAGGACGCGACATCAACTTGGATATTCTGAGGGTCGAAGGTTACCGCAAGTTCTGCAACAAGATTTGGAACGCCACTCGGTTTGCCATGGTCAAATTAGACGAATCCTTTGTTCCCGCACCACCTATAGTCAGTCAGCGTGTTTTTTTTCTTCACTTCTCGTCTTAATGGCTCTTTTATTTTTTAGCCTACCGGTGGAGAGAGTCTTGTCGAAAGATGGATTCTTCATAAGCTTAATGCTGCCGTCGGGGAAGTCAATCGACAACTCACTGAGCGAAATTTTATGCTCGCTACGAGTGCAGCCTACAATTTCTGGTTATACGAACTTTGCGATGTGTATATAGTACGTGATCTCCGGTCACTGGGGCATGACACGCTGATTTGTCTGTTCCCACAGGAAGCGATGAAACCCATGACTGATGAATTTTCGCCGGAAGCGACGAAGAAGTCGGCACAAAATACCCTTTATACTTGCCTAGACTTTGGACTGCGGCTGCTACACCCTTTCATGCCTTTCGTAACCGAGGAACTATGGCAGCGGTTACCCCGCCGGGAGACAGATCCTCCTTCACTGATGTTGACATCGTACCCCGTCTACGTAAGTCCTGGTTTTCTCTGATTTTAGCTTAAAGTGACACAAGCGTGCTGCAGAACGAAGATATGGTATTTGAGAAAGCAGAGAAGGAATTTGATACCGTCTTTGCTGCAATCCGGGCATCTCGATCCCTGGCAGCGTCATACTCGCTACAGACCGATATCCAACGTGCGTTCTTCCTGATATTATTCTATACCCATTTGTATCGTCGTTTAACCACTTCACTTCTGTATAGTCTTCTTCCACGCTCAATCTGACGCAGATGAAACCGTGTTCGAATCGCAGATGCCAACCATCGTCGCGCTTACCAAGGGATGCAAGAGTGCCAAAGTCGTGCGACGGATAGATGACGTTCCTGCCGGATGCGGATCCTCCGTTCTGAGCGACACGCTGGTCGTGCATATCCTCGTCCGGGTGCGTGGTATTATATGCAATGTGTATTTTAGACGAAAGCTGATCGGTACACTTTTTGTACTCGTGCAGGGCCTTGTTGATCTTGACAGTGAGATTGCGAAATGCGACAAGAAATTGGGTCTAGCGACGCTGAATGCGGACAAGCTTCGCAAGATCGAGGCACAACCAGACTACGAGACCATGATACCCGAGGCCGTGCGGGCAGCCAATTCGGAAAAGGTGAGCCTTCTTAAAGTAAACTAAAAGGGACGCCTTTTCTGATGATGTACCTAATTCACCAGTTGCGAACAGCCGAGGCAGAGATTGCGACGCTGCAGCAGTCACGGGCTATGTTTGAAAAATTAAAATAGATGGATATAGTTCCTGATTTCGATTTCAAGTAGTTGTTATAGGGTACCATTACATAATACAGAGGTCACTTGATCAATTACGATCCACATCATCGTCAAACATCTCACTCGAGCCTCTTCAAAGTCGCGTCAACGACGTGAAGCCGGTGTTATAGACCTTCCTTGGATTCCTTCAAGTTCGGATCCGAATCCGCCACTTTATCCTTGATGTCCACCCCCAATTCCTCACCGTACTTGTCCTCCTCCTCCGCAGCACGATATGACATTGGCGTCAAAGGACTGCTCTTGAACCGCCCCTTCACCTGGCGCTGCACCGGGAGCGGCAGCTCCCCTCCCAAAGCGAGAGACCCAGAGCCCGTAGTCAAGGGGAGACTACTGGAAGAGTGCGAGTATCCCTGAGCCTGCAGCTGCAACTGGGCGCGGCGGCGCGTTTGAGTCTGCAATATCGCTTCTGTGACGCGCGGCGCGAGAGTCATAGCGGGCTGCGGCATCTGCACGACAGTGGCCTGGCCATGCTCGTCCGAGACAAAAATGTTCGGAACGCTAGTGATGTCCTCCCTATCGGGAACTGGCAATTCCGATACAGCCGTGGTATTGGTCTCCGAAGTAAGCGTCGCACGTAGTGTGGTCGCATCCGTCTTATCGCTAATAGATTCGGGCACGACGCTTCCATCCACCGCCACCCCGACACTCAACCCACCACTGGCCTGCAGCTCCTTCGCAGAGACATGCTCGGCGGACCCAGGGGCCTCGACTTGCAGCGGCGTTCCCGACTGATTGCGTGCACGACTGAATATGTTGAGGCCAGAAGGGACACGGGGAAACTGCAGCGTGGTGAGACCTGTGCTACGCGTGACGGTCGGGGTAGTAGACGCGGGTAGGTTTATTGCGGTGGATGCCGAAGCGGTGGAGGACATATGCATACGAGAAGATTGTTCCTCTGCGGCGCGTTTAGCGGAGGGGGGGACATAAGAAGATGCGGCAAGGGGACCTGTGAGGTCGAATTCGTCGAGGATCTCTTCCCCGATGAGTTCTACGAGGAGGCGATTGCGTGAAGATTGAGGTAAGAGGTATGACAGAAAAAAGAAATACCTTCGAGCACATCTTCAAGGGTAATGATACCAAGCGGGTTGATCTCGGTATCAATGCCACGAAGAAACTAGAAAAATTTCGTCACAGCACTTGGTAGGAATAGATGTTAACATACGTCATCAGCATCTTCACTGGCAAGCACCGCATCCGCCGGCATAGCCTGTTCCCTTCCTTCGATACTCGCCCTGAATCTGGACCTCTCTTTCTCTTTCTCTTGTTCTGTACTACCACCCTCTACTCCATCTCCAATCTTCCCTTCCCTCAAGTCTCCCCAAGCCTTCTCAACATCTTTATCTTTCTTCCCACCATCATTTTCATCTCCATCTCCATCCTCCCCAAAGCCCACTCTGTTCAGAAACCGTCTTGTCAGACCAAGCTTGACCGCCTCTTTGACACTCGCCGCACGCCCCTTGCTGAAAAGTGAGACAATTGCCATGTGGGAACGACCTTCTTGGAAGCGGTCGAGAATACCGAGGAGAGGTTCATCGAAGGGAACGGAAGGGACTTTATTGAGCGGAATGGAGCGGATTGGGGTTGCTTCTAGAGACGTTCATAGGAAAGTAGATAATTCGGAAGTCAGTAATGCATGCATTCCAGACCATCCTTTGCTGACCCTTTGGATCCAGAAGGACACACTGCTTGACCAACAAAATACCCACGATCTTCTTCGCTTTCCCGTCATTAGTCTTTCCGTCGCTCCCCTTGTAGACTGGAACATCAATTTCCTCGTAGACAGGTACGCGCGAGTGACCCGACTCGCAGACTTTGCGAAGAGTCGTATAGTCAAGGCGGGTGTCAATGGGAAGCATGAAAACGTTCTCGATCGGAGTCATGGCGTCTTTGACAACCTTTTCCTGGAGGTCGAGGGTGTGGCCTGTAAAAGAGGAAATTCTAAGTTCAATTAGAAAATCCCAAGCAGCAATGAAAATACCGATGATTGTGACAGTGTCATGCTTCAAATCACCACCATGGGGTGAGACGCTCGAGTGCATGTTAATTAGCTCCTTGAGTTCGCCGCGGCGATAGATAATACCATGATGCGGACCAAGGACTGTTTCAAGGAGTTTGGCGGTGGGCCAAGCGACGATGTACTGAAAAGAAGGGTGTTAACGATAATTGGAGGTCTGATATAAGGATATGGGTATAAAGCACAGTTCTAAGCAGTGCTAGTCATGTAGAATATAGAAAGAAATGAAACAAGGAATGCAATCCGCCAAAAAAACAGGAAACACAACTCACCAAGGAGTATATGAGAATTCGCGCAGGAATGGCACATTTGGCGCCGATATATAGACCGTAACGTGTGCAAATAGACTGTGGGATGATCTCTGAGAATCTGCAAGAGAAGTGACGTCAGACGAGGCGCGCATATACATGATTATCACGTGAGAGTGATATGCATATACTGAACGAAATAAGACAATGGCTACGCACATGACAATGAGCACGGTCGAAACCGCGACAGCTGATACCCCTCCTCCAAGGACCTGGTCAGAAATGATAGGTAGGGTCTCGTTGACAATCATGTTCGCGAGAAGAAGGGAGACGAGAAGAAGGTGGCCGTTTTTGCGAACTGGGATGATCTTGTTGGCATATTCACGTTGTTTCCTGGAAGTTGCTGTAAGAAATTGAAAATAGGAACACCAGACGGTCCACTCACGCAGTTCCTGAACTTGCAAGCACATTCAACTGAGTCTCATCGAGACTCATGTACCCCAGCGTAAGTCCTGCAAAGATTCCTGACAGCAATACGAGCACTGGAATGAGACATGCAGCGACGACGAAGAAAGTTGTGTGTTGGGGAGCCGCGGTGCGGCGCACAAGGGTGTGAAGCGCGTGATCAACAGAGTTGGCGTGGAGGGAGCCGGCGTGAAGCTGAGGGTTGGGAATGGAGCCGTGCATGCCAG
>QFEC01003914.1:0-12677 GCA_003316585.1 Gomphus bonarii | reverse complement strand
AGGAGTGGAGAAATTATGACAATGACAAGCAATTTTGCATGCCTTTTGGGATACATCTAACAGATCTAAAATGAGGAGTCCTTGTTTAGTGCCCAAAAGTTAATGCATAGCTGAAGTGATCCATCCTTTTTATGGATGAAAGGTATCGGAGTACTATGTGAGGATCAAGAGATCTAGTGAAACTCATGTTGAGGTGTTCATCTAAAAATGTTCAGAGGGTTTTGAGTTTCAAAGTTGAAAGTGAATACAGGGGAGGCTGTGGTACTTCAGCACCATCCTCTAATGTGATTTTGAGTTTATAGGGTTGGTGAGAAGCTGGAGTGTTAACTTTGACTTTGCTGAACACATCTACAAATTCATGATATCCTCTGGGGGTATTTTCCATATCTACTGGGTCTGGGGTAACCTTGGCTGAGTGACCATTAAGGTTGGGGGCTAAGAGGTTGAGCTGAAAGATCTAGGAGCCTTCTAATTTGTAAGCAAACACAAATGCTGTTGCATTTACTAGGGAAATCTAAGGAGCTTCTAGTTTTGTGGTAGATCCTTTCTCAGGCAAAGACTCAGTAACTGAGGTTGAATGAGCCAAAGCTATCAAGGTGTTATAGTTACCTAAAGGTAGAACAGAATGTAATACTACCCAATACCCAATCAATCAACAGATTGTAGCAGGTGTGCCAGTTGTATCCAAGAACTACTAAACAGATGAATATAACAATATGAAATAAAGTCTACAGAGTGTGTGTGTCCTGAGGGGATCAGATGGGTAATTCTACTGATTTGGTGATCATAGAGTTTGTACTACTATCAAATAGTTTAAGTAGGATAGATGAAATAGACTGTGAAGATATTATACCTATGAACAAATGAAGATTTGATGAAACAATGTGTGAAACTGGAAGCTACTAAAGATTTTAAGGGAGCATTTGGAATACATTTGGAATACAAACTAACTACAAGAGAATTTGGGCTAGAAAGAGTGGAAGCATTGAGTTTAACCTCTATCCTAGTACTAACCAAGCTAATGCAACCTTAGAGTACATAGAGGCTAAATGATTGCTGTCTATTTTTTTTTACCTTGGCTGAGGTTTCAGCTTTGGCTTTGAGGGCATTGGATGCCATGGAACCTTGGACTTTAATAGACTTTGGGTACTCAGACAACTCTTCCCACCAAGCAGGCAGAGCTAGTTATCCAGGCATCACTGATGTTCTAGTAGGGTGAGCTTGCCATCCTTACTGAGTTTATTAATGAGGTCTGGGTGGTTTGGTTGTAATGCATTGTCTTTTCCCTTATCCCTTGACTAATTAGTGTTGTTGGGTTAATTTGGGTTCAGCAGGTTGAGGCATCAGTCAGAGCTTGGGTATAGCTTGCTCACCTTCTCATTTCTCACTTCAGGGGCTCTAGACTGCTTGGACCTTCATTCCCGTTAGCACTGATCTATTTTCTGAATGAGATCTCAGAGTGTGTCAAGTAGTCAGGGCTCGTTAAAGTGTACTATCTTGTCTTTGATCCTTTTTGGGAGAGATATGTATGTTCTCCTTTAGAGGGAGTCATCATTGTAATTAAGAAGGGCCAAGAGTCAATAAAACTCAACAAAAAAATTTGTAGCTTTGTGATTATCCCTCATGACTAGTTGTTCAAGCTAAACCTTAGCATGCATTGGTGACTTGGTCATATGGGCTAAAGTTAACATATAACTTGTCAAGAAACATATCATAGTTTTCAGACCATTTGGGTTCATTCATGGGCTTATCAGTCAAGTATGGTTCAAAGTAATCTAGTGCTGTTCCTTTTAGAAATGAAAGGTGTAGTTATGTAACCTTGGACCTATCACTTTTGTCTTTGGATTAAAAATTCAGTGCAGAGGAGAAGAAAACCTTTGAGCTTCTTCAGTTCAGAGCTGTCAAAAGGTTCAGGATTCTAAAGCCTTGCTTTTGGGGCTTCATCTTAGTCTGTTTTGAGCAATTTGGTGATGTCAGTGATTGCTTGAGCTAGAGCCATTCCTAGATCAGCTTGTTCTGATTTGGATATGTCTCCTGGATTGTTGTTAGGATTGGGGTGGTGACTCAAGCCATTGTTGTCTTCACTGTCTCACCAGCTGGGTTTGGAAATCTAACTACAGGATCCTCTTCAGAGGCTTCCTCTATATGAGCCCTTGGGAGTGGTTATTTAGCTCAGTGGTGATTAATTGGTGGTAGACTATAACAGGATCTAAAAGGTGGATTTCTGGGGGGGAAGTGAAATAGGATCGTCTTTGGATGATAGATAGGGTTAGTCAGCTCTCTTGAGCATAAGCTGTGTATCAGGTTGCAAGGTCATGAATGTAAATGAGTGTTAGGGTTTAGGACTACTGCTAAAGCTGTGAGTAGCTTAAACTAAAATAGAGGTTGCTGAGGTCTGGTTTAGCCCAATGAACCAAGGAGCAGACATGACTTACCTTCAACTTATGTATTGTACTCACTCAAACATTTTGTCATTGTACTTTGAAGGGGTTTAGTCAGTAGCTGAAGTATTGGGACTGAGTCAGGGGGCTTTATTCAGAAGCATAGCATAGGTGATTAATTTGAGTTCTGGACTCTGGTAACATACATGAAAAAGAAGCATTTAAATACTAAATACAAGTGGGAATCATAGACTGAGAGAGAATGGAAACACAGAGCATAAACTAATGTGAAGTATAAGTGTGGAAACTATCAAAAGTAAAACATAGAAATAGGGATGTATGACTGGATGTGAACTGAAATAATCAACCTGATGAATGAACATACATGAGAGACTTAAGTTCTGATGATGCACTGGATCTTTGGTTGATATGACCAAGTAAACTGAGATTCAGTTGAATTATACTTTGATATCATAACCAAATCAGTAGACTTACCTATCTGATTCCCCTCAGTACTCATACATTGTAGACTTTTATATCATATTATTAGATTCATCTGTTTTGGTATTTCTCAGACATAATTCACTCACCTGCTACAATTCATTAATTGATTGGGCATTGGGCAGTATTACACTCCAAATTACCTTTGGGCAGCTATGGTACTCTGACAGCTTCAGCTTGTTCAACCTCAGTTGCCAAGCCTCTGCCCAAGAAAGGATATACTCTGAAGCTAGAAGCTCCTCAGATTGCCTTAGTAAACATAGTAGCATTTGCACTCAGTTGCAAATTAGAAGGCTCCCAGATTTTTTAGCTAAACTGCTTGGCCTCTAACCTGCATGGTCACTCAGCCAAGGTTGCCCTAGACCTGGTAGACCTGGAAAATATCCCCAAAGAATATCACAACTTGGTGAATGTGTTTAGCAGAGCCAAATCTAACACTTCAGCTTCTTACCAACCATACAACCTCAAAATCACATTATAGGATGGTTCTGAAGTATCACAGCCTCTCTGTATTCACTCTTGACCTCAGAACTCAAATATTTTTAAAGTAAGCAAAAAACATTCACATGTTTGGAAGTTTTGGATTGTATATCTAATAGGAAATTTAGTTTAATTTTTAAATCATATAAATCTTATGTATGTTCTAACATCTCAGCTATCTTGTAGAAAACAATCCAGCAAATCAATGTGGAACTTCCAGAGATATAATTATTTCATATTACAGGTCTCATTCAAACAATTTTTTCTTGCTGACAGTTAATAAATGAAAAAGTCAAAATTAAAGGCTTTTAATGAGGCATTAGCCCATGTTATATGATTTCTGGTCATGTGACATATATAAAATTTTGAAATGGCACAAACAAGTATCAATAACTCCAGAACTTTAACCATATTATTCCATAAGACCTCTCTCTGTTAATAAATTCAATATAATCATTTCTAGACTTAATTCAGGCCAAACTACTAGTCAGATATCATCCTCTACTGGTATTAGCATTAGTACCATCTCAAAAATTTGTTTTTAAACATTTCCCTGACCTTCACAAGTTTTCTGGTGGTTGTCCTATCAAACTCTCCCCAGCTAATATCTGCCATACAGTTAAGTCTATTACCTTTAGGAAGGCTAAAACAGTGGAACAAGTGTCCAAAGCACTCCAAACTATTACTATCCATCTTACTATCAATTTTGCATGCATACTCAGGCCCATGCCAAAGCATACAGTCCTACACTATCACAGATCTACCTCCAAACTTTATTGTACTATGTAAGGGCAACCCCTGTTGCACCCATGGATTGTCACCCAGTGCTAACAAGGGGGAAATCCTAAGCTTAATTACTACCCTATGTACAGTAAAGAGGGGTCTCACCTAACAAGGGTGAAATCCTAAGAGGAAAACCTAGGATCCCTTGCTAGTGAGTCTTCTGATTTATATATCTATGGTCTATGCCATGCTTCTCCAACATACTTTAACCCCCCCTGGGTCCAGAGGTATGCAAACCCACTCTACAGATATCTGATATGCCTAGAGCCAACTTCTGGGCACTTAGGCCAACTTCTGAGCACTCAGGCCAACTTCCAGGCACTCAGGCCAAGGTTCAGATGCTCAGCCTGAGGGATGTCTGCCTGAACTCAGGTATCCTTCCTTAGTCTGAGTGAGTTTGACCTCAGGTTGAGCTGATCTCTTCTTGGCCCTCCTTTGTCCTTGTCTCCCCACCTCAAGTCTTGGCATCTGACTTGAGAACTTCATGGGTAAGTGCCAAGCTGTTCAGAGGGCCTGAAGTTTTAAGAGCCTTGGGCATAACCCTTGGATCATTTGGTGTACTCCTGGCCAAGCTAGCTCAGTTCTGGCTCAGTGCTTGAAATAGGTCATCCTCTGACACCATCCAACCTCAAGTCTTGACATCTGACTTGAGAACCTTGTAGGTAAGTGCTGAGCTGTTTGGAGGGCCTGAAGGTTCTAAAGCTTTCAAAGCTGTGGGTATAACCTTGGGTCATTTGGTGCACTGCTGGCCAAACTGGTTTGGGTTTGGCTTGGTGCTTGAAACAGGTTATCCTCTAACATACTAGTCTATCACTCAGTCCTCTCTGTCATTTTCCAAGCCCATTTCCTGCTATCTGACCCAAGGCAATTTATTTTAGTCTCATCTGACCATGCCACCCTCTTCCAGTTATCCAGAGTCCAATCTTTGTGCCTGGTTGCAAAGTCTATTCACTCTGTCCTATACTTTTGTGATAGATGGGGCCTTTTCTTCTTAACCACTGCCTTCATCCAAATTTTTCTGAGGTATCTACACACTGTCTGTGAAGTAACAGGTTAGTTGGTGATAGTTTAGGCCACTTTGGACACTTGTACTGCTGTTTCAGCCTCTCAGAGGTAATAAGCTTGACTGCATAGTGGATATTAGCTGGGGAGGGTTTGAGAGGATGATTATCAGAAGATTTGAGAAGGTCAGGGCAATGTTTAGAACAAATTTTTGAGATGGTACCAATGCTAACACTAGTAGAGGATGATATCTAGCTAGTAGTTTGGTTAGAATTAAATCTGGAAATAGAAATGATAATGTTGAGTTTATCAACAGAGAGAGGTCTTATAGAATAATGTGGCTGAAGTTCTGGAGATGTTGATGCTTGTTTGTGCCATTTCAACTTTTTATATATGTTATATGACCAGAAATTATATGACATGGGCCAATACCTCATTAAAAGCCTCTAATTTTGACTTTTTCACTCATTAACTGTCAGTGACAAAACCATTGGAATGAGACCTATGATATGAAATATTCATATCTCTGGAAGTTCCATATTGATATGCTGGAATTATTTTATAAGATAGCTGAGATGTTAGAGCATAAGTTATAATATTCCTATGATTTTTAAAATTAAAATTAAAATTCCCAATTAATACACAATCTAAAACTTCCAAATATGCAAACAGTTTTGTTGCTAACTGTGCATAATTTTTTCCAGAAATTTTTATCATGCCTATTATATGTTATAAATCAGGAAATAGTGGGTCAAAAAACTGTCCCAATGAATGTCTGTTATAAAATAATGGCCATGTTATTAAATATTATGCAATATGTGGTTTGTTTTGCAGGTTAATATATACTTCTAAGAGGGTCTTGGGAGTATTTTGGGTTAGTATATTGTTTAAAAAAATTATTTTATTTACATTGTCTCCTTGATTACTGATCTCATCAGTATCATGATGCATCAATCCGTTTTTTTCCCAGGAGTTTTCATAGAGATATCAGGGGCAACTACCAAAAACTTCATAATTCCTGGAAAACCCACAAAATATTATGTTCTGGTCCAGAATGCCATGAACAATTCAACCATAGTGTAATTTTGGTAAAAAAACTTTCCCATTCTTCTAGTCCCACTTGTGTCCAAAAATGTGCAATTTCATTACATTTGAGAATCTGAATTGCAGCTATATCCAAGTCTGCATGTAGTGATCTTAAATGGGGCTTATAGATCATTCCACCATTTTTCAAGTGTGGCAATTTATCGGCATTTCTGGCAGATGAACGTCAAAATGGCCCACACGCTGTTTGGGCATGTAAGTCTCACACGGGTCTGACTTGATCATGTACAAGATTTGTGCCCTGGCACCTCGAGAATTGCTTGCAAAACTTTATCGTCCCTTTCTGGTTGCTGAAGAACTTTAGCGGACGTCTATCGTGTCCATAACAAGTTCATTAAGAATAAGATCCCCCGAGAAGGGAAGCGATGTCGGATAGGATCATTGCTAGAACACATTTTCAAAGACACTTGAGATATCTGTGGTATTGCCCTTCTTATCCATTTCCCGGGCTGACTTGCTCCTTTTGCCTTCCTGTTGACTTTGAGTATTTGTGTGGAACTTTGGGGGTGGAACTAAAGCATCATCAAATGCTTTGCGTTTTCGCTCTGCACGTTTCTCCAACACGCGTGCAAGTTCGACCTGGCGAAGGTAATCTCGTTGTTCCGCTCGTGACTGCGAAAGTTCCACACGAAGACGCGCGGTGTGTACGGCAGCCTCGTGAGCTGTAGGGAGTACATGAGCCAAGGAAACCATGAGAAGGATGTAGACTCGCCGACTTGTTCAGTCAACATGTTCCATTTGAAGCGGGGAAGATATTTCATAGTCCACACGTCGTCTCTCCATCGGGTACCCTTTTTGCCACCGATTGGCTGTGCATTGAGCATTTCGGCAACTGACCGAGCAACCTTCTTGTCTTTATACTCAACCCATCCTTCAGTGTAATGTGCCTTTTTAGTCGATGTGTGTTTTCGTCTCAAATACGCTCGCTTAGGATCTGGCAGGGCGATAAAGTCAGCCTGACAAGACGAGAATAGTTGTTGACAGACCTTCTTGTTGGAGATATATACGGCCGACCTCCCCATATGCGGACATAAGGTGTCGCACCTTTGTGGGACGCATTCCTGGTGGTATGCGAGATACGTAGACGACACCAGCACGCTCCTGGGTAGCATTGAATTCTGCCAGAGCCTCGGCCGAAAGTGGTTGAACGATTCGAGGCAGAGTTGATGCTACAGTTTGATCCTCATCACCGTCCACCCCTGAGTCCTGGGAGCCCTGAACTGAGATGATGCTGTCAGCATCATTGATGGGACACTGCAGGAGATCTGGGTCGACAGCAAAACTAGTGAGACCGTCTGGGTGTTTATCAGTTATGCGGGAGGAAGATGGAGACGTCATGAATCTGGGGTGAGCACCATAACCACCCACCTGGCACCGGCCGAGGTGAGCGGTCGTCAGGCAATTTTTGATCCAAGTCTGCTGTGGCTTGCTACGTAATATTCCAAACCGACATCATGATATTTTTGTTTGGACAGCTCGGTCATTCAAAGTCATGGCAACTCGGCAATCCCCTGGGAATTCGAATGCCGCGTCATAATATCATATAAAGCAGGTTTGGCACAACTTTGCTGATATCTCGCACCCTTCGTCTTTCGATTTTCTTCCGCTGGGCTCTGAGAGCCCTCAACGTCCATTCCTTCATCTTTTGGCCCCATTACAGCGTGCCTTCATATACCTTTTGTCTACACTTTTCTTTGCGATGCTCTCCATTTCCTCGCTTCTCTTTGCTGTGCTGGCCGTTGCGCCCTTTCTTTCAACGGCGGTGCCCCTCAGGAAGGCTCGAGCTGCATCTGACAGTGATCTTACTGTCCTGAGTCCGTTTATTCCCCATGTTTGCCTCCGGAATACATTGACGTCTCTCCTCAGGCTTTGCCAGTGTGTTGGAGGCTCTTGAGCAACAATTCTACTCGGAAGCTCTAACAAAGTTCCAGGACTCAGACTTCACAGCAGCCGGTTACTCTAACCCACTGGTCCCAAGCCAGCAAATACAGTGAGTTGTCCCTCAACTGACAGAATCTTGATATTTATCCTCGATAGGACCATCATGAGTGATGAAGCCTCTCACTTGAAGACGTAAGCTTATTGCTAGCATTGTTTCCTATTTGATTCATCCGACTATTTCTAGTTTGAATGTATGATATCATAATGGTGTGTTTGAACTTATCCTGACCTGTCATTATTCTTCAAGACTTCTATCGCCGCTTTGGGTGGACAACCAATCGCAGGATGTAGTTTCAACTTTGGGCCCGCCTTGGCTGATGTCTCTACTCTGATTGCCACTGCCCGTGTCGTGGAGAATGTTGGGGTCTCTGCTGTACGTTCGTTGCTTGGGTTCTGGCACGCAATAAATTAAATCTCATTATATTGTGTCTACAGTACCTTGGCGCTGCACACCTCATTAATGACCCTCAAGTTCTGGAAGCCGCAGGCTCCATTCTGACGATTGAGGCTCGCCATCAGACGATACTCAACATCATGGCTGGCACTGGCTCAGCTATCCCGCAAGCTTTCGATATCGCCCTGTCGCCCAGCGAAATCCTTGCCATTGCTGGTGGTTTCATTTCCGGATGTGACACAGGTATACCGTGTAAGTGCATATTGTAGCCACTACGAGAACGCCCAGTAGACTAAGCACATTTCTATCAGCAAACACCCCACTTACCATCACTAACACCGCTACGCCTATGGCTGGAACCCTTCTGACGTTCTCCTGGTCTGGAATGCCATCGGACACTAGTGTACGTGGTTTCCCAGACAGTCCTCAGCATAGGCTCTTGCTAAAGAATCCACAGGGCCTCAGCTGCCAAATGATAGTAGGAGGTGCCGTTAACTCAATTTCTCTCCCATTGAGCGGCTGCATCGTCCCTGCTACTATCGACGGTCCTGTTGCAATCTGGATTACGAATTCTACCCAGCCTCTACTTAACAACGTCATCACCCGCAGCACCGCTCAGAATGTTGCAGGGCCGACCATGGCCTTCATTGACGCCAAATCCGAAGCCTTGGGCGCGTTGGTTGTCTCCTCGTCTGGATCAGCTAGCGGTGCTTCCTCCAGCTCTTCGACTTCCATGGGTTCCACCACTTCCACGAACTCCACGATGTCCTCAATGTCCACGAGCACCTCTGGACCTATCTTGACTACCGGGCCGGGTGCGGATGGTGTTGTCAACGTTGCTGGCTGGTCGAACCTGCCTAGTTCCATGTGAGACTTCTTCTACTCTGTTCATGCGACAAGCGGTTGGTGAGGAGAGAGGATGGTATGTAGACATAGATTGACATCAACACCGGTCTGCGTTGTCACTGGTCTGACTTAACGTTTGTTATACAACGCTGTTGCGCTATGTTAAAACTTGTCAATGCAGCGCCGTTACGTTGCTGTACGTTTTGTGTTAGACCTTTTTATTGTTTCATTTGGGTGGATGGATTGATGCTTACCAAGTCCAGCGTGAGGAATTTCCTCGAGTGATCGGAATTTTTAAAACACCCGGAGACACTGGCAGTGTTCAGTATCAAAGTCCGTCAAACTAATTTTATTTCACCACTAGAGTAGTTTTCCCACTAGCATAATCTCCAAAACAAACCTTTGAATTGTGTCATAGCATTTTGAAATAGGAAATTCATGGATTCTTGGAATTAGAAAATTTTCTCATGGCTGTCCCTGGGAAAACTCCATGGAAACTCTCAAAAAATTGAACAATGATATTAGTTACCAATAATTATGTTATGATTGTGGAGAGCAAGGTCTTGCATAAAGCTCAGTGAGGTTGTAGCTTCAGTGAGGTTCAGGTTAGGGCTTGACTTCAGCTTATGTGCTGTGCCATCCAGATCCCATTATATCCCTAATTTTGGAGAGGTGAGGTCTAACAGAAGTTTGGGGGAGATCTTAGTTGATTTCCTGACTACTGAGCTACTAATTTACATACACATTATATACTAGATTAGTATTTCAAATAGTCAGAGTGATTTCAAATTAAAAGAACAAAGGGATTCCCAGAACAGGAATTAAAACAAAGGCAAGATGAAACATGGGTGAGTCAGAATGAAGTTGAGTGAAGGTGTATTACAAATATTGTTGTGAGGTTCAATGGAAATTACTAAATGAGGAAAAGTATCATAAATGGAGAAATTAACTGAATAAATGAAATAATGTAAGGTCTAGCCTCAGAGGCTGGATAAAACAAATAGGCTGAGTGAGTTTACTTGATAAGGCAAAAATGTTACTTAATCAGGATGACTAAGCAATCAGGAATCTCACTGGTAAGATCCCAACAAATTATTAGAGTGTAATAAACTTTTTTCTTTTTTTTTTATCTATGGTTATACTTTGTGCTTTGTCCTGCCTGTCATACCTTTGAACTGCTGCAAAAAACAAATCATCCTGGATACTTTCATTCCCTTTCTCATGGGAAACTGCAGCTCCCATAGCACTAGAATGTCCAATAGCCCCTGTGTGGGTTTATAACCTACAGTTGCAGTAAGCATTTATGTTAAGGACACAGATGAGCAAGGTTCTTACATAAGCTGGGTAAGGTTAAACTTCAGCAAGGTTCAGAGTAGGACTTGGCTTTAGCTTATGTGCTATACTATCCAGATATCATAGTATCCCTAGTATCTGAGGGTGAGGTTTATCAAACTGACTGGGGAAACTTAGTCAATTTTCTGATTACTAAACTACTAATAGACATACACATCAGTACAGTGACTCAAAAAATTGTCCCAATGTTTTACACTTTCTGCTTCATGGTCACTGTCAGGGTTCAGTTGGAGATCGCTGTCTGTTGTTGTTTCCTGTTTATGTTCTTCTATAACTTTCCACCACCTTCCAGAACTTTCCATACTTTTCCATCATTTTCTACAACTTTCTGGGACCTTCTACCACTTTCTATCACCTTCTAGAATCTTCCATCACCTTCCATCACCTTCCATCACCTTCCATGACTTTCCACTAGAGTATATAAGTGTGACTGGTGTAATGGTTACCCCTCAGCTTGATCTCTGAGGATTACTGCTACACCAGGTGGGCTCTCTATGTATTTATTACTAGTAACCTTGTATAAACTGAGGATTACCGCTACACCAGGTGGAAATTACCCTTATCAGCTCACTAAACATTGGAGTATCTTGTTGTTGTAACCTTGTCAATAGCGTCGCCCTCACAGTCACATAGCATCACAACAAGGCCAAACAGAGCTAATATGTTGGTGTATGTATGTAAGAGAGGTCTTCTCAAGGGCTAAGTGTGAAATCAAGAATTATATAATTTGATGATGTTTCCATGGAGATATAGCCAATTCATTTTGGGGACTCATTGGGACAATTATTTGACTGGGTATCAGAAATACAAAAAATACACAATTCAGTACTTTGTATTTCCCCCCTTGGCCTTTATAACTGCTTCCACCCTTCTAAGCATACTTTCAATCAACTTCTGACACACCTCTGGCTCTATAGCATTCCACACCTCTCCCACTCTCTCCCAAATCTGCCAAACTCATGTTACTGGTGCTTTGTACTTGTATAACTGCAATTTGATATAATGCCAGAGGTGTTCAATGGGATTAAGGTCTGGAGACTGTGGTTTCCAGTCTAGGAGAGTGATATCATTCTCTTTCATCCAGTTTCTAGCCTTTCTGGAGGTGTGTTTGGGGTCATTATCCTGCTGAAAAATACAATCCCCCTCAGCAATCCCAGATTCCTCTATGCTGGGCAGTAAATGATCTTCCAAAATCTCTACATACTGCTCAGCATCTATCCTCCCCTCAATCTCAGCAAGTTTTCACCATTCCAGTCCATACAGCCCCATACTATGATGTTCTCACCCCCAAACTTCACAGTTCCTTATACCTCCCTCTCAATCAGCCCATCCCCTGCTTGCTTCCACATCTACTGTGAGGGTGACACTATTGACAAGGTCACAACAATAAGATACTCTAATATTTAATGAGCTGATAAGGGAGTTTTCCACCTGGTGTAGCAGTAATCCTCAGTTTATACAAAGGTTACTAGCAATAAATACATAGAAAGCCCACCTGGTGTAGCAGTAATCCTCAGAGATTAAGCTGAGGGGTAACTGTTACACCAGTCACACTTATATACTCTGGTGGAAAGTCCCAGAAGGTTACAGAAAGTCATGGAAGGACATAAACAAAAAACAGCAACTGACAATGAACTCCAAGCTGAACCCTGACATCACCCCCCTCTCAATGCACACCGTCTTGATGTAGGGTTTTGTTGAGATTGTTAATGGAGGCACCCATTAACATATCTTGTCAGCCTCCACCAGAGTGAAGGGCGGGTCCAGGTCAGGTTCCTCTCAAGTTCTACCCCAGGGTTAAATTAGAGGGCAAACTCATGATCCACATAGCAATTGCCATGGGCACTGAACAGATTGCTGAAGGTTTTGAAAGATGCTTCTTGCACATACTC
>QFEC01003912.1:1396-19592 GCA_003316585.1 Gomphus bonarii | reverse complement strand
AGATGGAGATTGCAGAGGGTTGTGATCAGAGGGTGTGTTAGGGGGATCGGGCATGTCCAGATAGGGTGCTTGTATGGGGTTTTCGGGAATGAGTACTTGGGAGCATGGCTGGGATGTTAGGTACATGATGTATGGATGCTTCTGAAATGGTTCCAAGGGTACCAGCTTGTAAGTTGCTTCAAGTGCCACGTTTCATAGACGCCAAAGAGTGAGAGTTCAAATATACTGTTAAGTCCAGAGTCAGAGACGTATTGTCCGGGATGTCTGGAGTGGTCGAATGGTCAATTTTGAGCTGGGGTGCAGAGTCAAGAGGACTAGGCTTCAACTTATGTGTTGCACCCTCTTGCGTCATCTTGTCCTTGAATTTATGGAGTTGCGGAGCGGAGTTACAGAGTGAGAATGGGGGTAGCAGGGTAAGACTAAATCGATATTCGAACTAGAGAACTAGCTACAAATACATGGAGGTTTAAATACATTCGGAGCATGAGATTAATATGGAGCAGGGTCATCCAAATGCGGAGGAGTTACTATATTAGGATGAAGGGATGCTAAATGAGAGATGGAGTCATGTGGAACTATAGAACATACTAGAAGATGACATAGAAGGTAATAGAAGGAGTGACATGGAGGTCCGTGTATCGGACTGATGATGTGGGAGAAAAGGCGGAGATGGAGTGTGGAGTATGCGGAGGTCACATAGGAGTTGTCCGTGGCATGGAGTCCGGTGGAGGATTGAGATATGTCTGGAGGGCTGAGATCAATCTGGAGGAGCACGGAGATGAATGATAAATGGGCGCTAGGACAGAGATTCGTCGGAGGGAACCTAGGATCTAACACATACAGACATGGGAGACTTAAGGAGAAGCAAAAATAATTGGAAAAAAGGAAGGAAGGAGCATTTTCTCATCATTTAGATCAAGACCAGGTAGCATATACATGGATATCCAGATATGTATAGCATGTAGAGCCATCATCCCTGTCCCAATAACACTATAATTTCAACAATGGATAAGTAGTACAATCCTAGCTACAAAAATACCAGTTCCTCATGTTATATTGCTTGATTGCTCCTTGTCTCATCTGGCACTTTGCTATGCCTCCTGTTTAGGAACATCACCCAGACTCATCATTTGAGACCTGAATTTATTAAGTGAAGTTCTATTAACTATTTTGACATTGCTTGCAAATTTCTGAGCACAGAGACAAGTTGCTTATTATTCTATTGAATTTATAAGTTGCTTAAAGTACCAGGCTAGCCTCTTGGTACTAGTACTAAAGGACCAATTTGCCTCATCCAGATAGATTAACATATCCACAAAGTTATAGCTCAATTCCCATAGAATAGATCATCAGAAACACTTCAGTAGTTATAGAATCTACTTGGCAAACCACCCCCTACCTCATTTACAAATTTTCTTATCATTTCCAAAGTTTTGTCGATCCCAAAATCTCCTGACAAGATGTGATTGTGTTTGAACTGTAAGACTTGTAAACACAAGTATTGAACCTCAGGAACATAGATTTGGATGTCAAAGAGTAGTAAACTGTCTTTATTGGTCTGCCACTTGGAGTCTTTAGTGAATCTGAGGTGTTTCTGAACAATTGGGTTGGAAGTGAGGTTTTGTCAAATGTCAGTTAAGGTTTGTTCATTTTCCACAAGTGAGGCTCCTTGTATGATGGGTTTGGTGAGGTTTGTTTCTCAGTGGGATGATGCCAACTGATACTGGGAAAAGATTGGTCTGAGGTTCTGAGGATTGACAGTGGCATAGTTGCTTGCCCATCTAGTAAGGGAGTCAGGCTTCATTCCAAGGTATCCAGGTCTGAAATGTATGATGAGGATAAACTGGGAGAGGTATTCTGACCATCTAGCCTGTTGTCTGGTCAATAGTTTGGTAGTACAGAAGTAGTCGAGATTTTTGTGATCAGTGATGAGGATGGGTTCCACAGAGCCTTCCAGATAGTGTCGCCAATGCTGGAATGCCTCAAATATAGCCAATAGTTCCTTGTCATGAACATCATAATTAAGTTTGGGTGAGGTAAAAGTTCAGGAGCAAAAGGCTACAGGGTGGAGTTCACCATCCAAGGTGTATTGAGAGAGAATCACAGCAAGGGCATAGTCTGATGCATCTGTCTCTACAATCTAAGGGCAGTCAGGTGTCCAATGAGTTAGGATAGGTGCACTGATAAATACTTGTTGAAAGATTCTGTCCAATCCTCAGTGAAGTTCCATAGGAGGCCTTTCCTGGTGAGTCAGGTAAGAGGGATCATGATGGTGGAATAGTTATTGATGAAACATCTGTAAAAGTTTGCAAACCCAAGGAAAGACTGTATATCTTTGATTTTCTGAGGTTCTGGCCAGTCTAGAATGCACTTGACTTTTTCTTCAGCCATAGTGAGACCCTCAGGTGAGAGCATGTAACCGAGGTATTCAACCAAGGTCTGATGAAAAGAGCATTTATCTTCTCAGGCATAGAGATGGTGCTTACATAGCTATTGCAAAGCTCCTTGGACATGTCTAATGTGCAAGGTTTCATCATCCAAATAGATAAGGATGTCATCCAAAAGGTTTCCAAATATATTGTTCATAAATCTTTGAAAAGCTGCAGGGACATTAGATAGGCTAAGGGGCATGGCAAGCCATTCAAAAGACCCATAGCGAGTTCTGAAGGCTGTCTTTCATTTGTCCCCTTCTGCAATATGAACAAGGTGATAGGCATGCCTAAGGTTGATTTTGGTATAGATGTGAGCTTTCTTGGGAGCATCTAAAAGGTCTGTTATTAGTGGGAGCAGGTACCCATCCTTTTGGTGATTCTGTTAAGAGCTTGGAAGTCTACACGGAGTCATAAGGAATTGTCCTTTTTCCACACAAACAATATTGGAGCCCCATGTGAGGAATGCAATGGGTGGATGAATCCTTTCTTGAGGTGTTCATCGAGGAATTCTTGAAGTGACTGAAGCTCAGAGACTGACAGAGAGTTGATAGGACTGAGTGGAGGTGAGGTCCCATCTTCAAAGTTGATCTTGAGGTCATAAGATCTGTGAGGTGCTAGTGTATCAGCACTGACTTTACTGAAGATATCAGTGAAGTCATGGTAATGCTTGGGAACATGCTGTTTAATGCTGTCTGAGATTTCAGATGTTTTGACTATGGCTGAACCCTAGGCAAAGATGTCAAGGTCAGCAAGGTTGAGTTGAAATGCCTGAGATCCTTCTAGTTTGCAAGCTCATATAAAAGTGGCAGTGTTTACTAGAGCTATCTAAGGTGCTGTCAACTTCAGAGGGTTTGGCAAGTTTTTGCTAGGAAGCCAGGTCCTATGAGCTGTGGTAGCTGGATGGGTTGGCATGGTGACTGTTTCCAAAGTCTTGAAGGTAATACTACCCAATACCCAGTCAATTGTTGGATTGTAGCAGGTGAGCCAGTTGTAGCCAAGTACCACAGAGCAGCTGCTGTCCAATGAGGTTACATAGAAAGTAACTGTCTGAAGTTTGCCAGTTGGAAAACAGGTTGGAATATTCATAGTCTGAGTGATGGTTGAGTTAGTAGAGCCATCAAATAGTTTTAATGGGATGGGGGTACAGAAACTGTAGGTAGGGAATATTTCTGCACTACTTGTGATTCAATAAAACAATCAGATGAACCACAATCAAGAAGTGTAACTAAACAGGTTTTAGGCATAAGGGTATATGTCAAATTTAATACTAAAGAGTTCTTTGAAAGAGTGGAAGAAACAGTATTTAAATTGAGCACACAAGTGAGGTTACCACAATCCTCAGACCACATGGTTCTGAGGTTGCTTATTATTTTTTGATTCTGTGGCTCTGGAATCCTCAGCCTTGGAATCAGAGCTCACCTTGGCAGCACAAGCTTTAGGGTTTGAGGAGTTGGTCATCTTGGACTTTGGGCATCCCTTAACCATGTGGCCTTTCGAACCACACAGGAGACAGAGTCCCTAATCAATGCATCATTGATGTTCCTTGGGCAGAAGTTTGCCATCTTTCCCGAGCTTTGACAAAAGGTCAGGTGTCTTGGCATTGTTCAAAGACTTCTGGTTGCCATTGTTGTTGTTGTTGGTCCCCTTACAGCTCTTCTGGTTATTGTTGGAGCTGTTGGAGGACTGCTGGTTGGACTAGTTGGAGGGATTATATTTCAAGCTTGGTTCAAAAATCTTCCCAATTCAAGAGCCAGGTAGGCTCAGGAGAGATCTTGCCAAGGATGGTGGGTACAAATTACTGGAGAGCAGAGCCGGAGAGGTATGAGATGGTGTACTGAATCTTTGATGTGCCTGTCTTGAAAGTGGATGGGTGATCTTGGAAGTTCAGCATACATTGAAGGAAGAATGTATGGAGATTAGCTTGGTCTGTGCCATTGTAAACCTCAGGTTCACAGATTTTGGCTTGGAAGCCTGAGTTTGCAGCAGGTGGTTGGGCAAGATGTTTGAAAACCTTTTTAACAAGTTTGTCTGAGTTGATATTTGTATTGATGCTATGAGCATCTTGTAATGGGTTGTTGTCATCATCTGGGTCATTGTCAGGAGGGCTATTATCAGGAGGCCTGCCAGGCAGAGGAGGAGTCCTGCATCCCTGGTCTCTGCCCTGGCTGAGGTCTTCAGCATCAACAGTGTTGGGGGAGCAAACCTCCTCAGGTTGTTCAGAAAGTCATTGTAAATCAGATATTGCTTGTAGATTAGACAAGGTCAAAGGGGCCATAACTTGTCTAATAGTGCAAGTACTGGATCGGGTGGTAATAATGGACATGTTAATACAAGATCAGGAATGTGAGTCAGAAAATACTGTTAAGAATGGGTTGAGCTGAGTTCTTGGGTAAAGCTTACATGAGGTTGTGACAACAAGTGAGGTTTGGAGTAGGGCTTGGCTTCAGCTTATGTGCTGCACCATCCAGATCCTGTCAATCCCTAATTTCTGAGGGAAAAGTTTAACTGAAGACTCAGGGTAATCTTAGTCAATTTTCTGACTACAGAACTACTAATTTACATATACATTATATACAAGATTAGTATTTCAAATAGTCAGGATGATTTCACATCAAAAGAACAAAGGGGTTTCCAGAACAGGAATTAAAACAAAGGCAAGGTGAAACATGGATGAGTAAGAATAAGGTTTGGGCAAGGTGTGTTACAAGGATTGTTGCCTGAGGCAACAGAAATTACTTGAATAGGAGAATAATTCATGAGCTGAAATGTCAAGAAAATAAACAAGAGCAAGGTCTAGAACTAGGCTGAGTAAACAAGGGGACTGAGTGGGGTTACTCAAAAAGGTAAAAGGATGACTCAATCATGATGACAGAGTAAGCAGGGATCTCACAAGGCGAGATCCTGAAAGGAGTGTCCTTTTTATCCTCTTTTTGTTTTCCTTTGCCTTTGTTTTTGTTCCCTTTTTTTCTCTCACTCTGTGCCTCTTTTCAAGAAAGGCCATGTTGTTTTGTCAGCAATTGCATTACCAGTGGGCACTTCCTCTGCACCAATTACAATGGTCAGTAATTGTTGCCCTCTGTCCCTTGGTACTTCAGAAAGAAGCCATGACCACATGTCAGAGGAGGTGAGCATTGTGTAATCACTGACATTTGCCAGGGTTGTTTGTTGCATGATTTCATATCAGGAGGGGAGTGCACAAAGGATCAGCATTGCATGAAGGCTATCTGGGATTGCCATTCCTGCACTGTTGATGTGTGATTTGAGTTCAGACATCTCATTGATCTGCTGAGTAAGGGGTTGTTGGGTGATGAAGGATGTAACAAAGTATTTGGTAATGTCAACCCAGAGGTTGAGGCCAGTGCACATACCATAGGTGTCTTTCAGATGTTTCCAGTTTTGCATAAGTGTCTCATTCTCTTTAATAGTTTGCCAGATTGATGCTTTAACAACCAGTTGAATAAGGCTGAGTTCCTTTTCATTCCTTTGGTCCCAAGCTTCTATAGCTCGAGTTTCAGCATCAGTTGGAGTAGCAGACTCCTTGGGGTGAGTTTCTGTTCCTTTGGTGATGCAAAGTATATGGGAAAGACAGAAGGCACTGTGGACTGAGTATGACCAGTCTTCCCAGTTTGTGCCATCAAACTTCTCAATCGAGGTGAGAAGTTTAGAGGTGTGTGAGGACATGTGAGTGGGCACTGTTGGTTCAGTGTAGCTTTTGAACAGTCAGATGGCAGGGTCTTTAGTCGATCAGGCAGGGCCCGTAACCTGTTGTAGATCAACTTAAAACTGTGTGAGCTATGGCAAAAGAACTGGAGCTCAACACAGTACTATCTACAGTATATACTCTATTGGTTTCATTGTACTATGAAAATGACAAGGGCCTAAGAAATAACAAGAGGGTGAGAAAGAACAAGCTGAGGGAAAGAAAAAGAATAAGGGGATAACGAGTATTAATCAGGATGTTAACTCAGGTTTGTATTGAGTGGAGATCCCTATTTACTATATTGTCGTGCGGAGTGCTAATGCTAGTGTGATATTTGTCGGTGCTGAGTATATCATCATGGAGCAGGTTCTGGGCATGGAATCACATCATCTCTGGACCCATCTTGCAAAAGGGCCCAATTTTTTCCCCTTTTGGACAGTGGTTTTGCTCTAGAATGTAGATTTCAGTGTCCACACCTCTCCCAGATAGGGAGCCTCTCATTTGAGGATGACATGCATCCTTATTCACCGAGTTGATCGCTATTTTGATTGGATTCACTTGCAGAGGGTGACCCAGAGCTTATCAAAAAAACTTAAGGCGGCAAAAGACAAGTATCGTATTGGACCAATCGCAGATTGTCAATGGTGGCGGGTGGGACGAAGTCAAGTGACCTATGATCATGATCCATGTAAGCTTTTAGAAATCGACTGTGAAGTGTACCTGGTCAAGAATCTATCGACAGGGCCTAACATCTGTTCATTTCTCCTTGCTGCGATGGATGTAGCACATCCTTGGCTTCGTCGCCATGTTGATCAGAACACTGTCTCACGATCCCGTCGTTTTCCATTTCACGACGTATCTTCACACCCCAACCTTTTAGATATGCTTTCTCAGGCGATTCCGAACATCTCACTCTCAGCCATGTTGCTCACTCAGCCCGACTCTTTGGCATCCGGATCTGAGCCATTCAAAAGCTGACACTGGTT
This sequence comes from Gomphus bonarii, assembly GCA_003316585.1. Lineage (NCBI taxonomy): Eukaryota > Fungi > Basidiomycota > Agaricomycetes > Gomphales > Gomphaceae > Gomphus > Gomphus bonarii. The sequence goes on along the minus strand of QFEC01003912.1, from coordinate 12,474 downwards.
GGAGCAGGAGAGTAGTCTGACTCAAGCCTATTCAAACATATACAGAGAGCAATTTTAAGGCATACCGCAGGAGCTTTCCAAGCCATTGATACGCTCAAGATTTTTTTCAGAGTGAAAATGTTCGCCTCTCGTTGGTGAGTTTATATTGGGCGGCCATTATTTCACATCGACCAGCGTTGTGACTAGCGGTCCAGCATCGCCGCGCGCAGAATACAAGGTTCCTACAACAGGTTTGCCAAACCCTCGACCCACCATCCCTTCTGTTGGAATATTTCTGAGTCCAACGTTAGTTAAACGCCGGAGGTATTTAGACGCCGTAGACAAACTTTCCCGTCTGCGCTCTACGTCGAATATACCAGCCTTTCGCGCTTCGATTTCCAATACCATCACCATCACCTCACGCAGTCTAACTTCAAGTCGAAACTCGTTGAGTCATCCACCCGAATCCACAAACCATGTCGTCGGAAGGTATAAACCTTGACTGGAATCAGGTCAATTTCAGTGAGTCTGCTTGGTGAACCAAACAAGTCAGACTTCTAGTGCTCAGCGATAATGCGCTTTCTCAATTTCAATTGCAGACGGTCCTGTGAATATGCCAATGACCGTCCGTATGTGTGGTGACTGCTTACTGCCATCATCTCCATTCTGATAGCGTTTTAGACCCTCCTCCAGATCTTTTAGCGCTGCTCAAACCCGTGGAGCACGCATCTTACGACACACGCTATGGCTCCGAAGGTGACCAACCCCACGGTTGCATGGAAGACACCCGTGTGCAGATATTGGCCGATCTAGAGGCCTGGGCACATAATCCTTCAACTCCAAACGTCTATTGGCTCAACGGCCAGGTGGGTACAGGGAAAACAACAATCGCCCACACGCTTTGCAAACGTCTAGATGCGGAACACAAGCTTGGGGGAAGTTTCTTCTGCTCTCGCTCAGGATTGGCGGATGCACGCCGCATCATACCAACAATTGCCAGCATGCTTGCTCAATACAACACAAAGATACAATTAGCCATACACGAAGTTCTCAAGAAGAAGCGTAACGTGGCTGATATAAATGATATATCTGAGCAATTCCGCTCCCTGGTTCTCGATCCTGTCAAGATCGCTACTGAAAATGAACAAGGGACATATTATATCATTGTCATAGATGCCTTGGACGAATGTTCGGCATCGGGGATAGTAGAAATATTAATTAAGACTATCCTTGATGGCGTGACCGCTATGCCCCTCAAGGTCTTCATTACGAGCCGACCCGAGAATTGGATTAAAAGCGTTTTTCGCGTCCATCGAGCTCATTCGTCGGGTATGGCCGTCTTCGTCGAAACATCTCTGCAGGAAGCTACACAGAACGTTGTACGAAACGATATTCGCACATATCTCCAAAATTCGTTGTCTGAGATCGCGGCGAAGGATCCATTCCCACTAGGCTTGCCTGAGTGGCCTCCCTCAGATGAATTTGAAATTCTTTTAGATCTGTGCGCAGATCTATTCATTTATGCTGCGACGGCCGTTCGTTATATCGGTGCGACGAACAAAGACAATAGGGCTCGGTTGACGGAGATGACCCGACTTGGCTCTACTCTCAAGCCGCCGTCCCATACTACACCAATTGACACACTCTACCAGCACATTGTAGACCTGGCCTTTGGTCAACCAGCCGATGGCGGAAGCTCGAATGAAATCGATGTACTAGCCACTGTGGTCTGTGTTCAAACACCACTGTCCACAGAGCACATCGCATCGTTAATGGGTTTAGAAAAGCGTGACATTCAATTTGCCTTGTTGCCATTACAATCGGTGATTCATGTCACCGAGAGTAGTCCCGTCACGATCTTTCACGCCTCGTTCCGTGATTTCATTGTCAACTTGAATCGTTGCCGTAGGCACAGCATTGATACTTCCGACACTCACCAAAAACTCGCCATCAAGTGTCTGCAGAGGTTGAATGGTTCTCTTCGGCGTAATATCTGCGATTTGCCTGATGGGGACATGGGTGCACGGGTTCATGAAATCCCCAATTCTAGCGTTATCCCCGAGACTCTCCGATACTCTTGCCTGTATTGGGCCTCTCATCTTGCAGAAGCTCTGGGATTACCATCCGCAAACGCTGTGCCCATACTCGGTCAGCTTGTTACATTCGCCGATACACACTTATTGCACTGGTTTGAGTGCCTCAGTGCTTTTGGAGAGCTTGCAACTGGCTTTCGGTCTATTAGCATGGTGAAAGAAGCCATCCTGGTGAGTAATTGACATGGTGGAAGAATTTAGCTCACTATTTCCTCAGCCATACTCCAAGACCCATGCGCACTACGTGTTGTTACTGGAAGATGCTCGTCGCTATCTACAGATGGGGTTTGAGCCGATGAAACACCACTGCCTCAACACGTATTGCTCACCCCTCGCATGGATCCCTAGACGAACATTGATAAGACACCACTATTCGACGTTGTTCGGTAACACACTTAGAGTAGTGGTGGGTGTCACGGAGTCATGGGGACCAGCGGAGCATGTCATGATGCACCCTTCAGGTGTGAATGCAGTTGCGTTCTCGCATGACGGTACGCGGGTTGTGTCTGGGTGTAGCGACTCTTTAGTTCGTATTTGGAATTGCACTACGGGGGAGATCGAGCGCATATTGGCGGGTCATTCAGGTAAAGCGTTGTCTGTTGCCTCCTCGCCTGATGAGTCACGCATCACGTCTGGCTCGTACGACTACTCAATCCCAATTTGGAACGCAAGAACGGGGAAGGTTGAGCACATACTCCAAGGACATTCAAAACGAGTCAATACGGTTGCCTTCTCACCTGATGGAAAAAGTGTTGTCTCTGGTTCTGATGACACCACCGCTCGGGTATGGGATGCCACAACAGGGGAGACAAGACGGATACAAAAACTTGATTCGTGGGTGAACTCTGTTGCGTTCTCGCCTGACGGGAAACATGTGGCTTCTGGCATACGCGACAGCACTGTTCGCATTTGGGATGCCACTACGGGGACAGTTGAGCATATACTCAAAGGACATTCAAAGATTGTTTACTCAGTTGCTTTCTCACGTGACGGGACACGTGTAGTCTCGGCCTCTAAGGACAGGACAGTCCTTATTTGGAATACGGACAGCTGGAAACTAGAGCGCATATTAGAGGGACATGCAGATTATGTAACCTCTGCTGCATTCTCTCCCGATGGCACCCGCATCGTGTCTGGGTCGAGAGATAATTCAGTCCGTATCTGGCATGTGGCGTCGGGGGAGACACAGCATGTGCTTGAGGGACATACGAATTGGGTCAACTCTGTCGCATTCTCACCCGACGGGACACACGTGGCATCTGCGTCGGTTGACTGCTCAGTCCGGATTTGGGATGTGACGAGCGACTCGGAGGTGGAACACAGTGCGGGTACACATCGGCGGTCGTTGTCACGTGACAGCACACGCGTGGTTTCTGATTTGCACGTGACGGTACCTGATCTTCAGAACGCGGAGAGAAACGAGGTACGCCAGGGACATTCAGATTGGGTGACGTCAGTTGCATTCTCGCCTGATGGGACACGAGTCGTGTCCGCGTCGTATGACAAGACCATTCTGGTGTGGAATGCCTCCACTGGGGAGATTGAGCACGTGCTCAAGGGCCATTCAGAGCCGGTGACGTCCGTTGTTTTCTCCCCTGATGGGAAATCCATCGTCTCTGGATCGGACGACAAGTCGGTCATTCTCTGGAAGGCAGCTACTGGAGTGATAATGCGCCGACTGGAGAGGCATTCAGGCTGGGTGTTGTCCGTTGCATTCTCGTCGTCAGATGGGAGGCGTGTAGCGTCGGGCTGTGACGACGGCTCTGTCTGGATATGGAATACAACTACCGGGAATGTAGAGCATATACTCACAGGCCATTCAAACTGGGTAGTCTCTGTTGCCTTCTCTGACGATGGATCGCGTCTGGTGTCTGGCTCGACCGACTGGTCTGTCCGGATATGGAATACGACTACAGCAACGATAGAGCGTACACTGACGGCACATTCAAAACCGGTATCGTGCGTTGCGTTCTCATCTGATGGAACGCACGTTGTGTCAGGCTCGTACGACCGCTCAGTCCGTATATGGAACACTACCACTGGTGATTCAACAACACTACCGAAATACAAGTCCTTCCAATTCCCAGATGGAAACAATGTCACACATGTCCGCCCTGGCCGCTTTCGTCTCTTTTCCACCGGGGAGTCGCAGATATCCATCTCACCGGGCAAGGACTGGATTCTCACTAGCCCGCCACTGCGATCTTGCTGGATTCCTCCTGAATTTTGCGATTTCCAGATACATGCCTTCTCTACCTCCCAAGTGTGTTTTGGATATAGATCAGGTCGCGTTGTCATTGTTGATCTCAAGCCTGTATATCAGTAGCATAGTTTAGTACAACTAGGGTTTATCAAAGATTTACAAACATCAGTGTCATCTTTTTTGGTTACATCCTTGTAGTCTTGTAGCACCAGCAACCAAGCAAGTTACAACACAATGTTTGTATACTTCTGAGTACTTCTGAAGTCAAAAAATGTAGGGATATGTACATATTGTTGGCAGAGGAAAGTCTGTAATAGACAACTAACAATTGTCACACAACAATGTAACTTGGGACTTGTCAATATACTGGACAGAGACAAGTCCCAACAACCGCTTTTTCAGCTTACATAAGGCGCTTAAATAAGCGCCGAGATAGCGGCAAGTTGAAGAGAAAAGGAAAAGAGCAGTGGGATAAAATCACAGGCCAACACATATTACACAGACTCCATCTGGGATTTAGTGGTGTGCATGGCTTAGCTCTAGCCAAGCCAAGCCAAAAGCCCTGGCCCGGAGATCACTTTGGCCTGGCTTCAAATCTCAGATGCCAAAGCCAAGCCAAGAACCCATGGCTTCAGCCTGAATATTCTGTGATAACATTATTGTGATATAAAAAACTGTTTCTGGCCAGTGTGACAGTCTGATCCTGCATTGTGAAGAAGGTACTCCTGCTAAGTGCCTATGAGATGTTGTTGTGTATGTGGTAAATGTAGTAGGGATAGCCAACAAGGAAGGAGAGGTCTGACCATACAACATATGAGGCAGAAGCTCTGGGGGTAACCCTCACACTAAAGCTCCTCTTGTGAGAGAGGGGCATTGACAAGGTGACAATCCTGCTAGACAACCAAGCAGTAGTATAGTCTATCAGCCACATCAAGCCCCAGCCCACTCAGCACATCCTCCATCACATTCATGAGCTAGCCAACAGGATCACAACACCCGCACAGTGGCAATAGATGACAGCCTCCCTTCCAAGACCTTCTACAATCTCACAGCAGGATTCACAAGGGTGCAAACTAGTCTAATCACACAGTTGTACATGGTGCATATCCTACTCAACCAGCACCTCTACCACATCAAGAGGGCACCATCCCCTCTCTGCCCAGCCTGCACTGGAGCTGAGGAGTCAGTACACCACTTTCTGTTCAACTGTAGAGCCCATGAACACACGAGGATAGTCTTGAGGGAGAATCTGGGATGCAAATCCAAATTGCTATGAGACCTCCTGAGCAATCTGAAAGCTATAAAAGCGACACTGGCATATGTGGCTGTCACCAAGCAGCTACACTTGCTGTTAGGTGATGTGACCACCCTCTCAATTCAGACCACAGACTAGGTGATATTACAGGCAGATCACTCAAGAGCAATAGAAGAACAAGCAGCAATGATCCTACACCATCACACCAATATACACACCATGACTACCCCACCCATGCCCATGAATACAATACTCAACACTCAGATCTTGCCCACTGACAAAAACCAGACTTGACACAGAAAGGAGGTGGTGGATAAACCCATGAGTGGTGCCCAAGAACAGGAACACCCAGTACCCCTGGACAAAGTCTTCCTTCTACCTATGACTGTGGTGCTCCATTTTGTTATACCAGCCCACTTCAGTTGCCAAGCACTTATGAAGCTAGATCACCTCACATGACACATATGGATAGGAGAAAGCCAATACCTAGCCTCACCAACAGTGTGGGGCAGCAAACACTTCCAAGGGAAGTGGGCCAGCAGGGTGTTAGGCCCATTGTTGGTGCTGCCACCCAGGTGAGGATGCAGGGAGCTGGGAGACCCAGGGAAAGAGAGGAAAGGCCCATCCTCACCATATGTAGAAACCATGTAATGACCATCATAGACATGATGCCTGTGGTTGAATAAATTGACAAGAAAAAGAAAAAAAAAGAAGGAGAGGTGAAATTGTTGTTCATGGGTGAGTGGGGGCCAGGATGCATCTGAATTCCATCTTTTCACCTCCTCAGCTTTTCAGTTGCATTCAGAGATGATGAGAAACTTGGAGAGAATGATTTGTCTAGTACTATCAACATGAAGTGTAGTATAGAGGAAAAATAATCAAAATATCATCCCATTCAAATCATTTCCTTTCTTCACAATTACCCCAGGAGATTTATCAGACTGGTAGGCTAAAGTAGAAAATGTAATGTTGGGGGCTGGTCATCAGTTATCCCTGTGGAAAAAGGAGTTTAACAAGTTTCTGTAGCTGATGTCTGTCAATTGATCTTGCCTTGTCCATTTCAATGTCTGAGTTCCCAGCTAAATGGCACTGGAATATAGATGTTCATGTTGAAGGGAAGACTTATGGCATATCTGTTAAGGTTACAGGTGTAGCAGAGATTGATGGCTCAGGGTGATCCTCTACCAATATATGTATTTATTACTTGTTATAGTAATAAAATCCTCTTGTTGTTCTGGCAACAAGACTTCCAGACAGATGGTTGGCATAAATGTTCCTCTTCTAAAGAGAAAGGTATGGCAAGCAGGGTTTTGGTCAATTGGAATCCTCTTACTTGTTAGATGGAGTGCTACCCTCCACATGAATTTGGAGTGTGTACAGTCTTGTCTGTCCATATTGCAGTATTGGGAGGCTGTCAATTGCAAGTTGGGCCAGAAGAGATTTGGTTTGTTGCATTGTGCTCATCTATAATTGATCTACATATACTCATTCTCTTGAAAAAAAATAGCCTGGGGGTAAATGTAACAGGCTGAGAAGGCAAGGAGTATGTTCATCACTGTGACCTTTGAGCCTGAGTAGAGCACTATTAATTCAAAGGAAATGGCAAAATTTATGACTTGTGAGGATGATATTGTTATAAACAAAGGAATAAAAGATGCTATTAAAGTTAGTTACATAGTTAAAACAACATAAAAACTAGATAAGGACCAAAACTAGCATTAAAAAAACTGATATATGCATGGGAAATTAAAGAGAATAGTTATACAAATCCAACACAAAAAGATTCACACTCCTAGCTAAATTCCCCATTGTTCTATGATTATTTTACTTGAGTTATGGACACAAGACTTAGTTCCTGGCACTTTAGCACCTTGGCAGCTAAAGCAGCAGAAGGTATGGAATGTAAATAAAGGATGATGCAGGGACATAAGGAACACTGGACAAAGTGGAAATACATTAGGAACAAGATAAAATTGGAGCGGAAAGGTCCAAAGCAGATAGGGACATAGGGAGAGACTAGGTGAATGCATATATGTCACCACCAGGGGTCACTGATTAATTCAGACTATCATACAGCATGCTACTGATATAACATAGCATGTGCAACAATAGAGGATCAAAGAAGGAAGGTCTAAGATTAATTAGCAATTATTTTCTCTATTTCCAATAGCCTGGGTATGTTATATGTGACTGCCAAACTTCATACAGCATGGAAATCCATCACTTCTGACCAAATGTACATATGAATCATTGAGATTATTGACAAATTCACTTTAAGAGAAAGAGTTATGAATAAGACTATGGGTATGTTTTCCCATACTTTATTTGAATATTTCCAAAAAAAAAAAAACAAGCTATTTGGAAAAGACAATAGAGTTAATATTATTGAAGCCAGGAAGATGTAAAAGTACTTACATGGCAGACCAGAATCAAATATCTTGAAGGTCTTGAAACTGGGACAATAAAATGTGTAATGAAGAGTTGGGGATTGAGTGGGAGTGATTTACTAAGTAGGGTCACTATCTGAGGTGTCATTTATAATGGTTTATTCTGTGTGTAATGCTCTGGAATAATGTGGGTGGTCTAATCTATCTGTATTCTGTATATAGTGAATCAGCCCTTTAGTGCTGGTACTGAGGGGTTGGCCTGGTATTCTGAACAGCCTGTAAATTTGATAGAATATTAAGGAGTTTGTCTCTGTGCTCAGAAATCTGTGAGCAATGTCAGAATAGTAACAGTAACTTCTCTGAATAATTTCAGGTCTTGAATGATCTTTAAGGTGTTCCTAAATGGATTTTTTAGCAAAGCACCAGGTAAGACAAGGAGCAATCAGGCAATACATATAGTGTGAGGAACTAGTTTTTTTGTATCTAGGACTATAGTTCTTATACAAAATTGAAATTCTAATGTTAGTCTGAACAAAAGAGGGAATAAACTGAATCAGGATAGGGGGTAGCCCTCTATGCTATATGTGTCAGGGTATCCATGTATATGCTACCCAGTTTCAATCAAAATGATGTGAAAAAGCTATTCTCTTCTTTTTTTTCTTATTATTTCTTCTTTCCTTTAGTTCTCCTGTCTCTGAGTTGTGTGTTACACACCCAATGAGGCAGATGGCCCCAGTGAGTGCATATAGGTGACGATGCTCTTTTTTTTCTTACTTCAATTCACTCAGGACCTTATCCATTTCTTTATATCTTCATCTCTGATGGATTCCTGTTGACTCCACTGTCTCTGTAGCTCTGGCTTGACTTCCTATCTTTATCCCATTTTTCTGTTTCCTTAGCTATCTGGGCCCCTATCACCCTAGGGGCAAATCCCCATGTTTGGTACATATGTAAACTGCTGTAGAATAGTGAGGAATAGTCAGAAAGCTTCACTTTATTTTGTAGATCCTTCAGATCAATGGTAACCTCAGTCTCACATGCATATACTAACTGAAATGGATCTGTGTTCTCTGTCCAAGTATTTTTTGTGTTTTTCTACTGTTTTAACTATATAAAATGATCTCCTTCCTTGTTTATAATATATAAGAAATAAACTTATCTTTTCTCCATACCTGGAATAAATAATGAAATGATATGATGGGAAATCATAACCAGACTCTGAACTGTTAAATGCCTCATCCAGTTCTATTATCTCAGCTAATCTTTCAAAGAGACATTTAGCATCATCTGGGACTGTATTTCCAGCAAATACAAAAGCAAGACTATTTCCACTCTTGCCCTTGATATCAGGATGTTCACTTGAAGGTTATTTTCAGAAAAGGTAAGATAGTAAAAAACTCAAAAAGACATATATTACTACAAGTTCAGGAGGGAGGAGCTCTGATATAATGCTTATCAGACTTGATATCTAGTGTAGTGGATTCAAGCTGAAATAGTAAGAAGGTATGTTTATTATTGGTATTTGCATGTAAATAAAATACTCACTGCAGTTTTAATTTCATCCAGAGAATGTACTATTATAGATTCTTGTGCTTTGATACACTACTCAGCTGTACACTTAACCCATTGCTTGCCATTATATTTTGTGTTACTTGAATCAAGAGTGAAAGGTTGAGAAGAAATAATGTGACATTTTCAAGTAAGAGTTGATGATTTTGTTTGATTTTTGGCAGTTTCAGATTGGTTAGATAATGGATTGGTTATATAATGGTTGTGAGCCTGAAGAGTGTGTCCAATGTATAAGATCAATATGCTGGCTTCCTTAAGACCATTTCTCAGGCCATAGTGCAAAATCTCTTTTTCTAACTTTAAATTTTCTAAGATAGATTAAATATGAGTAGTTATGAAATAACATAAATGAATCACTTTCTAGCATATTTGTATGATCAAGATTGTCAAAAAGATTTAGAGTTATTTTCTGAGCCCAAGCAGAAAGTCACTGAATCAGAGTATTTGTCCTTTTTCTCCACACTATTACAAAAATAATTAGTGGTATAATGTGAAAGAGGATAGAATCAAATTTGCCCAAGCTTTGAGGGTCACAAATAGCATTACAAAACCAAGTAATATGAAATTCACAGCACCTCTGAAGAATGCAATAAATCCCCCTATGCTGACTGATAACTAAAAGCATATAAATGCTTCCTATAACTTTGAATGAGTATTATAGATAGATAAAGAATACTGACTAGCTGAACAAATACAAGCAAGTCTGTTGCCAATTCTCCACTATTTCATAACTTCCTTGACTGTGAGCTCTGAAGTGATGTTTGCACCAACCATGATTTAGCAACCCCTTTTTTGTAAAGTCTTTGGTTAGCTAATAAAAGAATATTAGCTAAATAATTAACTTATATAATAATAGCACACCTGGTTAATTCTAAGGCTAGCTTGAGAAGAACTATAGCTTTTCACAAATAACCACCTTCACCTAAAGCATTAAGCATCCCAACCCATGTTCAAAGCACTCCAAACTATCACTGACAAACCTATCACTTCACAGACAGTGCACAGACATCTCAGGAGAACTGGGATGAAGGCAGTGGTGAAGAAGAAAAAGCCTCATCTGTCACAGAAGCATAGGAGAGAGAGAATTGAATTTGCAATCAGGCACAAAGATTGGACTCTGGATGACTGGAAGAGGGTGGTATGGTGAGATGAGGCTAAAATAAATTGCCTTGGATCAGATGGCAGGAAATGGGCTTGGAAAAGGGCAGGGGAGGGGCTGAGTGATAGACTGGTAGAAGGTATAGTAAAGTTTGGAGGTAGATCTGTAATGGTGTAGGGCTGCATGCTTTGGGATGGGCCTGGGTATGCATGCAAGATTGAAGGGATAGGTTTGTCAGTGATAGTTTGGAGTGCTTTGGACAATTTTTGTACTGCTGTTTCAGCCTTCCCAGAGGTAATAAGCTTGAATGCATGGCAGATATTAGCTGGGGAGAGTTTGACAGGTCAACCACCAGAAGACTTGGGGAGATCAGGGAAATTTTTAGAACAAATTTTTGAGATGGTACCAATGCTAACACCAGTATAAAATGATATCTGACAAGTAGTTTGGCCAGAATTAAGTCTATAAATGACTGTGTTGAGTTTATCAACAG